>VZTD01000986.1:1020779-1145997 GCA_013397725.1 Rhagologus leucostigma | reverse complement strand
AAAAAAAAAAAAAAGATTTAACTATCTGCTTCTCTTGAAAAAAATATGGAAGAGAATTGGAAAATTGGAAAATAAAATAGAAGGGAATTTGCTTTACAGAAGACTTGAGAGAGAATATGTTTCCACCATCTAGAGATTACAGTTCAGTACATTAGCATATTGAAATAATACATGACAATAATACCAGAAAAATTTTTACAATGACAAGTTCAAAGCCAAAATCTAAATTTGACCATGATTACAGAGAGCCATAAATCCACCAGATTACTTCAAGGGATGGTTTTGGTGACAAGGGATTTCTTCATAATTTCCTCTTGAGTTATACAAGCTAGCGGTACTTAAGACTTTTGCTTTGCCTATTCTGATGCAAAAGACAGAAACATAAAGTACACAGAAATAAAACCTTCTGACAATACTCCATTCTGAAGTGCACTGAGGGGAATAACAGCAACTTCTTTCTTTACCAAAGGCTCCTTATTGTGAAAAGCTATATGAAGTTATCTCAAGTATCATTGCTTGGATTTGTATTCTGGAAGAAATATTATTTTGGATCAACCTCATTTCTTGACATACTGTATGAAGCAGCAATGCCATGAAGCACTGAGATGAGAGTACCTGAGAGTACAACAGAGAAAGATTTGAAAAGATTGCATTTATGTAAAATCTATTCATTATTTAACAAGGGCAGAACTCTATCCACAGATTCCCAGAGCCATGCATGTGGGCAGGATAAAAAGTCAACATCAATGACATCTTGCCAAAGCTTTTTGTTTTCTCTAAAGTTACTTATGACAATATAGGAGATAGGAAGAAGACAGGAATTTTAAACCTTAATAAGTCACTACATACTGTTGTCCTTTCTCACTAAATCTCTCTATTAGCTAATTTAAAACTCGCTGTACAAAACTGACTCAGAATAATATGTATTGTATATGCCACTTAACAGAAAGTTTGGATACACATACTATGTTAAATTTATGAAAAAATCTTTCCAAAATGGTTGAAAAATCATCTGTCCCACAATATTTAAGCTCTAAGTAAACACTTTTTTCTGGAGTTCTGTGCAGAAATATTTTGGAAGATCTTGCCATCAATCTTGTAAAGGGTAATGGATTTTTTTTAGTAGCCACATATCTAAGGCCAGATTTTACAATTATTAGGTAACTAGTTATACTGATTAGCTGCCACAAAGATTTTCAGAACATGGCTATCTTGTTTAGGTACTTCTGAAAATCAGCAGCTTTGGTATCTAATTAATTCAGAAGCAGTTTTCATAACTTAGAACTTAAGACTGGGTAAATTTCATCATAAGTATGTGTACCTGAAACACGGGCCTGTAAAACAGTAGCATATTTATCTGAGAAATTTTGACAGTATTACAGAGAAAGTGTACCATCCAATACCATTGCCAAATCATATCCTGGGCATATCAAAGCAGCGTGGCCAGCAGGACAAGGAAGAGGATTCTGCCCCTCTGCTCTTCTCTGGTGAGACCCCACCTGCAGTGCTGCATCCAGCTCTGGGGTCCCTGCACAGGAAGGACATGGACCTGCTGGAGCAAGTGCAGAGGAGGGCCACCAAGATGATCAGAGGGCTGGAGAACCTCTCCTCTGAGAAAAGGCTGACAGAAGTTGTGTTGTTCAGCCTGGAAGAGAGAAGGCTTCAGGGTGACCTAATTGTGGCCTTCCAGAACCTAAAGGAAACTTACAGGAAAGACAAAGGGAGACTGTTTACAAGAGCATGTAATGAGAGGGAAGGGAGAATGGGTTCAAATTGAAAGAGAATGTATGTAGTTGGATATTACAAGAAAATTCTCTCCTGTGAGGGTGGTGAAGCACTCTCACAGGTTGCCCAGTAAGGTTGTGGACGACCCATCCATGAAGGTGTTCAAGGCCAGGCTGGATGAGGATTTGAGCAACCTGGTCTGGTTGAAGGTATCCCTGCGCACAACAGGGGAGTTGGAACTAGATGATTTTCAAGGCCCCTTTGAACCCAAACCATTTTATGATTTTACGACTCAAATAACAGTTTTATTTTTCAAATATATAGTAAATATGGATTTATTTCTGCGTGGATAACATCAAAAAATTTAGAAAGCTCACTAAATATTCAACTCTTGCGGCAGATGAAGTAGCTTTTAATGATGTATTAACCAGCTTAACTGTATTTTTTTCCAAATTTTTCATATTGTGCATGAAATTCTCATTTTCCTTCTTATCAAATCTGGCAATTTTTGATTGATGTAATTCCTTCCTCAGCTGCAAATGTAGAGCAGCTAAAAATAAGACAATAGAAGTAGCTGCAGCTTTCACGTTGAGCTGAATCAAAGCTAAGGTTTACTGATCACAACACTAGAATAGAAAGGATGGAAGATTGAAATATATCACAAAGACATATCTACAAATGACTGTTATATACATAAAAAGCATGAGTGCCTCATTCAAACCAGAGTAGTGGGTACTTCAGAAGGCTTACTCTCCTTTAAGGGCACATATTATGTATGCTATAGGATGTCTTCATGGTCTACTGAACCAGTATATATTTCAGCTATTAAGAGGAATATTTTATGTATTTATTCGACAAAGCAAAACAGATACTAGGAAGCCATTCCAGACTGTATTCATTCATATGCCATTTTATATGGCCTTTAACCAGTAGACTGGAATGGCTCTTTAGAAGCTGTTTTGGTTAATCAGGACATTATGCATTAAAGACAATGCCTCCTTGATAAAACTCTGTGTTAGTATTCTAAAGGGAATGTACTGCCACTGTAGCCTATTTTAAATTGGCTTTTTATATACCGTACACAGTGTTGTATGCAGCTAGTTCAAATTTAATTCTAGTTCTAGAGGCTATGTTTTTGACAAGTGAAATCTTTGGAATTTAAAATCACATGTTATACATATCTTTAACGTCTTCAATTTGCCTAATATAACTCAAGAGCAGTTCAGTTTGAAAGCAGTATGATGTCTTTTGACAAGATCTATTCTAGTTACACCTCTTGTCACAGAAGGAAGGATTATTACATGCAAGTTAATTTTACAAGAGAAATAGTAGAGAATAGTGTGATCAAACAAATTTCACTGTACTTAAAATCTGTTTGTATATTTTATGTAGTAGTAGTACCTTCTCTCATGAATATTATATGTACTTGACAAATTAGCAAGTAAGACTAAGGTGAAATCTGCGTATTTGTATAGATGAAAAACATTAAATCCATTCCCATGAATGCCTGAAAGCAATCAAGTTTCCTCATTTGTTGAATGTGCATTGCTAGTTCTTCCTGCTGGGGATGAATAGTCCAGGAATATTCTCTTACCTTTATTCTTTTTTTTCAGAAAATAAACAGCAAAATTGAGTATGATTGGAAACCCTTTAAACTGTAGCATCTTCCTAGTCATATACTATCCACAAAATATAACTGCCATTACCTTGTTTCTCTTTCAATTTTGTTCCCAGTGAATGTTTTGCAACTTAAATAAATATACTTCTGTACATGCACAAATATCCCTTTCATTTTGGTAAAATAATCTCCCTAATGTGGAAAATCTTACTAAAATATTGTGAAACAAACAGCATTCCTCCTTAAAGCAGGTTTTTAAGAAAAAAAATCCAAACTAGAAACAGTGACGCTCTCCACGACACATTTCTGAATAGCAATATTCTTTATGCAGAAAGATATAGAGTATGTATTAAGCTTGTGTTTATAATGAAATTCCATTTCAAGGTGAACAAAGTGATCATCTAAATAAATGTCACTGTGAACATTTTACTCTCCAGAATCACTACACAATGGAATGGGCCAGTCTTTGATTACATAAATGTCCAAGGCAAAGCACCCATCAACTGAAAAAAAAAATCCATAACATCAAAGTGAAGGAGAAAAGCTTTGTGCTAGACTTGTTCGGGATTGGTCGGTTTTTGGGTTATTTTGAGGGAGAGGGTGGTGATGTCAGTGTAGTTGCCTAATTTTCCATTTCCCCCATTATTCTTTTGTTCCAGACTATTCCAGATCCTACTCTGAGAGGTTGTTTTTTTCTTCCTCAAGTGCAAAACTAAAGCTTTGAGCACTCAGTTGCTATGGAAACAGAAAAGACAGAAATAGTTTATGTATTTCAAAAGCTGTCAGCCTATATGCTGTGGATTTTGATAACTAAACCTAAACATGAACCATCTTTTTCAAAAACCATTGTGACATTTATTATCATGCATGACTGTTGCTAGGGAAAATAAGGCACCATTTTGTTTAGCTTTTTGCCCATCAGTTTTAGAAACATTTGGGCTTTCAGAACTAATTTTTGTTCTTAATCAGTATTTAGCAAACAAGAATGGAAAAAAACATACAGTGAGCTGGCAAACATTGCAGTTTTCTCCATGGTTAAAATAAAGTGAATTGCAGCACAGCGATTCAAGGAAAGACACATTGACAAAGACATCTTTTAATACTTACACACCTATCCTCAGCTACCTAAGAAAATTTTAAGAAGAATGGAGAAATGCTGTCTTTTCTGCAAGATATAGGAACAAAATAATTTCTATGTGCCTTTCTAAGCTTTAAAGGTAGAGTTGCTGCTACACAAAATATGGATATTTTCTGAACTGAAAAAGCCTTCTCTGGGGATTCAGTTTTACTAGACACTAAAAGTGTCCATTCTATTGCTGTTCTTCAGGAAATTCTGATGGTCCCAAAATTAAGGTTTCATAACAAAGTCTTTTTATCAGAATGTAATGATCCAGTTAAAGGAATCAAGACCATTACACAATGCTAACTTTCTTAATAGTGCACCATTATGAGGGCCTGTAACCAGTACAAAACTCTTTTTCCCAGAATGTACCACATATCAGCTCAGTTTGGAAAATAGCTAAAAAAATTATCACTCATAAAGTGTTTTTTTATTCTACAGGGAGGAGAGGAGAATAAAATTATGTCCGAATATTTTTTAATTTCTTGCTTTTGCATACAACCTTTCTTTTTTATTCCTGCAGTTTCTGAGACCATAAACAAACCTGTGATTCTAAAGATAATGATAGAAGGTATTTAACAGTGATAGTTGCTCTTCAAAATCAAATATTCTGGACTCACTGCTGACATGTTCCCTTTCATTGCATCAAAAGTACAAAAAAACGGGTGTTTTACAATATAAGCAGGGATGTCAGGAGTGCTTATAATACAATTTCATTCACTTTGCCATTCAGAAGGAAAACAGAGACATAGAGATGATCAAACAGAACAATTTTTAGTTTTCCTAGGAATTAAATATTTAAATATTTGTTTATGCAACTGATTTCTCATATTTAAGTCTGTTCAGGCCTGAAAACTCATTCTGAACATAAATAAAAATATTTGTCCTGAACCATAGAGCATTTGAATTTATTATTTATTAAAATATATTTAATAATGTGTAACTGTAAAGCAAAAAGGGAATATTCTGCAATAGTTTAAAGAATTTGGTAGTCTAAATCTTGTTGATATCATTGACAGACTAAATAATTTTTTAAGACATTTTATTTTGAGTTATATAAGGGCACAAATTTAATACAAAACAAAGTGCAGAACACCTTGTTTGTGAAGGTGGTGGAACACCAACATGGTAATTATTATTATACAGAGCACCATAGTGGCTGCTACATCTTTTTTCAAACATTTTGAAATTAGGGCATGATATAAAATTTTCTGACTGAGGAAAATTATTGAAACACCATCATACACCAGTTCGCTGGGTTCCTTTGTAATTAATCTACAACGCCATCTGTCAGGGCTGAAGTCCTGGTTGCACTGGAGTAGATTAGATAAATCAAATTTTATCGCCTTAAATGAGACCAGAACTGTACCCACAGGCCCAGCCATTGGCTCTGTCACATGATCTTAGGCAAATTAAAATCGCCATCCATTAAATAATTACTCCTCTACACTCACTCACCTCTTTGCCCAGAGTCAAAGTGACATCTTCAAGGTCATATTTGTTAATAATTTTTTGCCTATTGGGTATTTTATACAAAATTACAAATAGAGACTATTAAGAACTAGGAGGCTCTCAGAGGAAGCTGACTTGTTTACATGCAGTATCTTCTACAGGTTTCAGCAGAAACAGGACACAGACTTCAGTACACTTAATATGTGTCACAAAAAAAGAAAATTTGAACAACTAGTTCTTGGATTTTGGACTCTCGATTAAAATGAAGGAAAAAATCTTCAGAACATAGCCTATATTCAGATTTTAAAGGTACACAAGATGCACAAAAAGGGAAAAAAATCTATTTATAATATTAATTGCTCCCTCAATAACACTGAGCTTTCCTCATGCATTTCAGACCTTAGTCAAAACAGTGTTACAAAAGATCTGTGAGAAATAAAGCATTCTGGAGAAAATAAGGGGTGAGGCAGATGAGTTCTTATAAGGTCTGACAGAGCTAATAGCTAGATTAATTTAACAAAACCAAGTGAACAAAAAATAGAAAATGACCTGTCTTTCAAAATCAGATTTAGCAGGAAGAATGTCCTTATCATTCTGTTCCAGTCCTACAAATAACCATGAGGGAGTGAAAACAAAAACTAATCAGGGCGCTGTGGTGTGTTACTCACAAGCTCATAACTGGCAGTAAAATTGAAAGGACTATGTCTGCTGTGGTGAATAATTTCTACACTGAGGCCCAGAACAGACATGTCTCGTCATTTGAAACATCTGCCTCAAAAAAACCCTGAGCCAAAATAAGCTAGTTAGAAAGTTACATTTCCTCCTTTTACTCCAAGAAATTTGGCTTTAAAGAGTCTCCAGGGATTCTATATTTTGATAGATTTTTTATAAAATAGATAAAATGTGTGAACTAGAACATAAAACGAAATGTGTATATCTGTTCTAATTCTAGAAAAATGTAATCCCAAGATATTATAGCATGTAACATATACGTGCATGTATACATACGTACATATACACATGTAGGTGCTCGCTGGAAATTAGGCCCTTGATTTTATGGTAGTTGATTATGTTTATTAAACACTAGAAATATGTAGAAATTTAGAAAATTTAAAAAACCCACAAATGATAATCCAAACGTAACCTAATAAAAAAGGCTCAGGTAGGCTTGGAATTTGAATTATCAGGTAAGATACGTAGCAGGAACTCCTTTGTCACCTCTCAGACAATGGTTATGCTGTTTTTGCAAAACTAACCAGCTTCCTTCCTTCCTTCCTTCCTTCCTTCCTTCCTTCCTTCCTTCCTTCCNCCTCCCTCCCTCCCTCTGTCCTTGTTGGATGTGGCTGATACATGTGTACTAAACTCTCAGAAAGCTTCACTGTCTCTTCACAGAATCCTTTTCCATTAATAAAGGAAAGTTTCTGGACTGAAGAAGCGATGAGACATAATTTCCATTTGTGCAAACAGTATCAGGACACTCAGATCTGTGGTTTTTCATCCAAGGTTTAAGACGAATTGTTAGCCTGCCCTTAACAAAGAAGTTATTTTAAGCATATGATACTGATCATGTGTCTTCATCAACACCAACTGCTGCAACTTTCATGTGATCTGGTATATTTTGCATGTTACACCGTAAGTTAGACTACATAAATTTGATTCTGAGACAGTCTTGAAAACATGGTTTTGAATTCTCCTAAAGTCCTAAAGAATTGTGTTTTCATTTAGTAAGATGCCATTTTTTCAAAATATTCTGCTACAAATGTAGAAAGGGCTCAAGCATATTACTAACACGTTACTAACACCTGCAGATGGCATTGATAATGTTAATGATGTTTGTATTGCAGCCATGATTAGGCCTTTTGGCTGAAATTTGCAGTCTGGAGAGATGAATCATCTGGCTTGACTTTTATGGAGGTGTCTCAGGAACTGTTTACAGGGCAGATGAACTGCGTCTGCAGCAGCAGCTGCTGCTCAATCCCCTCCGTGGACACCCCATAAGAATAGTGAGAGGTGACTCTTGGAGACATAATACAGTGATGAGTCCCTTGGTCAAAAACATCTCAACTCTTCTTTCATCTTAGTAGCGTAAGTCACTAAACTATTTCATTTCTAAATAAAGCAATTATCAAAGTTCCTCAGAACTTCAACTCTAGGCTTCTACTGTGATTACTAAAACTCAGCACCACCACCTGCTGTCTTGTATAGCTGTGCCATGCAGCAGCTGAACTCTTCTGCAGGTAAATGTATGTTTACCTTGCTAAAGGCCAGGAGATCCAGCTGATGGAAGAGCAGTGAGTTGTAGGCTGATGACCTGACCTGTACGAGATATCAAATATACAAATATTAATATACAAGGCTTTATTTCTTGTATAGGCCAATTTGGAGTCTTCATGTAATGGTAAAGAATATCATAGAATCACAGAATCACTTAGGCTGAAAAGACCTCTAAGGTCAATGAGTCCAACCTTTGACCAACTACCATCATGGCACGAAGTACCACGTGCAGTTGCTTGTTGAACACCTCCAGGAATGGGGACTCCACCACCTTCTCAGAATCACAGAATAATTTAGGATTTAAAACCCTTCTGTTATCAACATACAAGCCGCTTGCTATTTTAGGTATTCCGTTCTATTTGACAGAACAATGGAGTCTTACATTTTGAGAATTATAGAAGTAGCAAAGAATAATATGGAAAAGTATAAAGGAATTTGCTGATGTTAGTAACAGTTCTGAGATTCCCTTGTCTGTAATATGACTGTAGGATCAGTAGCGTATACTGAAGTGGTGCATAGAGGAGTAACTTTGTATTTCTGGAAAAAAATATACAGATTTTTTACTCTTTGACAGCAGCACATTAAGTACCTTTCTTGTAAGACAGTCCTTCTGCAGCTTCCTCTGGAGATATAAATGTTGTCATTCCTGGGATCATATCTGCCATAATATTTTTTATTTACAGAAGTGATGATTCTCATAAGCTCCAGAGAAAACTCAGACAAGACCTCAGACATGTATCTACATTCTCTGAAATGGGATTTATACAAACTGGGCATAGGTAGAGTTTAGTTTAGCACAAGGGGTCATGAGCTTTCTACTCGGTCAAACCAGCAGCCAATGACATAGAGGGGAAATACATGAAAGTCAAAGGAATCAGTGAACTAAAATCCCATTTTGCAGGAAATATAGGATATCTTTCACAGGAATAGATCACCACGATACATTTTTTTCTTTATGTATAATCTATATGCTTTTGGTTTTGTCCCTGCTTTTTTTTTCCTTTTACTTAAGCATTTCTCCTCCCCCCCCAGGGTGATTACGCAACCAACATATTTTTTAAAAAAAACATCCATAACTACTGTAGGGCAAACAGACAAAATTATTTTAGTCTCCTTTGGTATAGACAACTCTAAGATACTTTCTTCGATCATTCAGTTGTCATTTGTTACAAATTCTTTTCTTAAATGTGAGGAACCATGTTTCTACATGACATTCCAGATGGTGCTTCACTACATTGAATATTATCTTGAACAATTTTCTGGAAAGGTAGTAGCTATCAAATAAGCTCCATGTCATTTAAATTTCACTTTCTTTTTATTCAAAATAAATCCATTTGAATTTGCCCTACTGCCTCAAGGTCATGATTTATTAATGCTCTCCAAATAAGTATTTTTAGAGATAAATTAATATAGATTTTTGGTGCAGATTTGCTTGAAGTTCATTAATTCCAAGAATAAGTATAATTACTTTTACTTATTAATTCCTGAAATTTAACTTATTTGTTCTGAATGTATTCTTTCCTTGAATGGGTAACTGCACTAGCACTTTAATAAATGTAAATGAAGTGGGAGCAAATATTTTCCTTTTAATCATCTAGTTGCATGAAAGAACATGCATATACTATAACAGCATTGTAAATGTTTGGCAAAGTTATTGTTTTACAAATCTGTAGTATTTTTAGGCTGACTTGATTTCTGCTGTTAATTCAAGTCAGTAAGTTCTTGGCTAAAGCCAGCATCTTGCCAGGGCGATGATGTAAACTAAACTGATTGGTCAGCTAGGCTGAAAAGAATTCTCAAATAATCCCAATGGGAGTTCTTAGTAAAAGAAAAATAAATTTTGCATTATTCTTCTTCTT
The DNA here is from genome assembly GCA_013397725.1 of Rhagologus leucostigma. Lineage (NCBI taxonomy): Eukaryota > Metazoa > Chordata > Aves > Passeriformes > Rhagologus > Rhagologus leucostigma. The sequence continues at coordinate 1,135,949 of VZTD01000986.1, read as the reverse complement.
TTATTTACCGCTACTTACGTTTTAAATGTAACCCAATTTGGGTTTTTTCTGGGCAGTCTACATAACAAAATCAAATACTAAAGCAGTATTTCTCAGATGATTGTAGGAAAACTTGAATAATCATGTGGTGCCAATGTCTTTACACAAGTGCAATCATCAGTCCTGACTGTAGTGCCTCCAGGTATAAGCTCTGGTTTACTGGCACCCAGTGCAAGACATTTGATAAAATCAGGCTTTTAGGTGTATGTAATTGCTTGAGTTACTCAGAGCCAAGACAAAGGTGAACTTGCCTGAACTTAAGCTTCAGGCACATATGCCTACAATATTGTCAAAAATAACCTTGTTTAGGATCTCCTGTACTCCCAAGTAGCAGTAAACACTTCCTATTTAACCTGGAGAATTTATCCATAAACCCAAAATTATCCCAGTGTGACCAGTGCTGCATCATCAGCTAGGATCAGAAAGGCTGGTGCAGACTATGTGAAAGGACACCCAGGTATCAGGAGTTTTTAACTGCTTAGGAGAGAGTGTAGTTTTGTACCTTTTGACTTTTGTACCTTTTGAGCAGAAAATTAATTTAGACAGTTTTAATACAGTTAACTGGATGTATCAAAAAATCTTTCAGCTGAACTCTTGACAATCTTTCATATCTAAATATGTTTGAGCTTCACAAATTAGTTCCCAGTGTGCATAGATACATTTATAGAGCATGCCTGAAGAGACAGACTTGAGGGTACTGGTGGATGAAAAGCTGCACATGAGCTGGTGATCTGCACTTGCAGCCCGGAAAGTCAGCCATAACCTGGGCTGCATCCAAAGCAGCATGGCCAGCAGGGTGAGGGAGGGAATTCTGTCCCTCTGCTCTACTCTCATGACACTCCACTGCCTCCAGCTCTGGAGTCCCCAACAAAAGGACATGGATCTGCTGGAGCAAGTCCAAAGGGCCACAGAAATGATCAGAGAGCTGGAGCGTCTCTCCTGTGGAGCCAGGCTTAGAAAGTTGGGGTTGTTCAGCCTGGAGAACAGAAAGCTTCAGAGAGACACTGTAGCAGCCTTTCAGTACCTAAAGGGGGCTACAAGAGAGATGGAGAGGGACTTTTCACAAGGGTAGTGTAAGACAAGGGGGAAAGGCCTTAAGCCGAAGGAGGGTAGATTTAGATTACATGTTAGGAAAAATTTTTTACTGTGAGGTGCTGGAACAGCTTGTCCAGAGAAGGTGTGGATGCCCCAGCCCTGGAAGTGTTCAAGGCCAGGTTGGATGGGGCTCTGAGCAACCTGGTTTGGTGGAAGGTGGCAGGTGTCAGGGAATCAGGGGACTTGGAACTGGGTGATCTTTTAGGTCCCTTCCAACCCAAACCATTCAATGATTCAAACACCCAGCTGTCGTGATGGTCTGAGAGCGTAGACAGCACTGAGTTCAGGAAACACAAAAGTTTCTTTTCATTATGGTAACTTTGTTTCTAAATTTCTTTTACAGATTTTTATAAACTGCTGCTTCTTTTGGCCATTCTAACAATTTTTCACAAAGTTTCTCTCTGGAGTGAGGGTATTCCCTTACCTTGCAGTACAGTAACTGTAAGAACTAAATAAACAATTTCTATCACACCAATTATTTCCACAAACCCTGTAAACATTATTGCAATGTAGATAAAAGGGCAGCATCTTGTACAGAATTTGGATAAAACATTTTGGGTTAAAGACTGATTTTCATATTTTAAGGAGCACTGTCTTACAGTCTTCATGAAAAAAACATTTTGAATTTCAAAAACCTGCTGGGAAGTGACAGAAATACTTTAGAAACAGTAAGATTTAATCTCATTAGTTCGAACCTCTGAAGATGTATTGATTCTGTTTTTAACACGTCAAAATGTAGTTTGACCACTATTTTTTCTGCAAACGCCTACACAGCTGCAGAAGTCTGTGCCTCTGATGGAATTAATGGAATTCTAAAGCAACTAAACAGGATTAGAAAAGAATATTTGAGAGACAAAAATAGTCTCATATTCGTGAGGGTTTTTCCTCAGTTTTGGTTCCAAGCAAAATGAGGACTGTAGATATTCACTAAATTAATTCTCTTTATATTAGGGTTTAATTAATCCAGAATGACAGTTGAGTCCGCTTTCTTAATGTTCCATTGTAAATCATCTGCAAAGCTTCAGTTAGCTTGAATTTAAATGCATTTATGCACTGCAAAAATGAAAACATTAATCCAGAGTTATCACTATGGAATAAATGTAATTCTATTACCTTTTGTGCCAAAAGCCTCCATGTGCAAGACTTTAAAAATTGAAGTATAATTTTAAAATCAATCTTTCTAAGTATGAAAAAAGTAATATTTTACCTTCACAGAAAAAAATACTGTAAATTATGCAGAATTTTATTAATGATTAATATGCTGATTTTGGTTACTTCTGATGTGTTAAGAGGTATATTAATCTTGCAGTCTTTATCCATTTTTTACATGCTTAATTATCTAAAAGAACAATAATAATTGCAATTATGTTTGTGGTTTTGGCCAGCCAATGGCATGCAACGGATCCCAATTTCCTTTGAATTTTTTGAAATTCAACAGCTGAATTGTTTGGAAGAAAAATTTTTTGAATGTGGATTATTTGAAAATTGCTCAGAATGTATTATTCGTGTTGTGCCGTTCATGAACTGAACCATACCACAGTGTTTCTATACCTTGAGTATACGAATAATTTCAGAGTAGAGAAAAATAAACAACAAAAGGGCATGCCCTTCGTCAGGAAATATTCAAACAAACATTTATACTAATTTTGTGAAGTTAGTGAAGTTCTGACACTGAAAAATCCTCCATAGCATCAGTGTTCTCTCGAAACATAAATACTCTGGTTTAGGATTATAATCAAAACAAATTCTCCTGTATTTAAGAATTAATTCTATTATTTACTGAGTTTTGCTGGCTTGTAGTAGAGTGACATTTTAATGAGTCCCTACAAACCCTGAGCATTCTGCTGCTTTTAGTTCTTTAACAAGAGAGGTTGTATTGTGGTACTTTTGCTTTTGTTTTTCCATTAAATATTATATATCTCTAGCACAAGGCCATCCAGTTTCCCTCAGAAACTGTTCTTTCAATATGTACAATAGCAGCTCCTCGAACAGTTATTATACACTAATTACTATACAATTATTAAATATTAAACCCCACCGTATTTGGCAGAAAGTTTTTGAAAAGTCCTGACTGGTAAAGATCTATGGACAGTCTCTGCGGGGTCCATAGAAAAGGGAAACAAAATGTTTAGAAATAGATGCAGAGCCTGGCAGAGTTGTACATATGGAACTGTCTTCCACTACAAAAATCTTTTTCAGACAACTGCTTCCCAAGGAGAGGTGTGAAGTAACAAATTTACGAATTAAAGGAGGTTTTTTTTATGTAGAAACACCTGCAGAACCAACTGGACAACACATCAAGTTCAGGCCAGCATTACCATTTTTAAAAGACTTTTATTTAATAATTGTTCATGATAGTAGGGCATGATTTTGTTTTATTCATAGATAAACACCACTTCACGGGCCCAAGGTGTACACAAAATTTACTTCTCTAAACACCGAAAATCAAAGCAGATCCATAATTTCAGTTATTATGTTAATGGGGACCAGCCTTATCAATCAGTAATATTACTGTGGTTGGAAGGAAATAAAAGAAATCCAGAATAGCTGCCTAAAGGTATTCTGACTCTATCAATGTGTACATGGAACAGAGTTAAGACACCAAGGGGATTCATGCCCGTATTGCACAAATAAATTTTCTGCACTTTATTGATCAAGAGAAGTAGACAACAATGTATGAATTTAGAGCATGCTGTTTCCTTCTTGAGGATATTCCTTCAGGAAAAGTATTTCGGCATTATGCATGTGTCGGAAATGCATGACCTGCAGAGAGAAATTTTTTGTCAAAAATCTCTTCTTTTGAACCTAAAAAGTAACAGTAAACAGGCACCAATTTTTATTAGAAGTACAGAACAAAATTTCATTGCAAAACAAACCACTCCAGTTGCTGGAGATTAATGGGATACTTTTCCCCTGGCTTGCTGTGTCTTGTAAAATATATGTCTCTGCATGCTTGTTAAGGAGGGATGAGGGACTGCATGCACCCAGAGAGTGCATTGCTCTGCTTAAAATTGCTCATCACTGCCTTGTTGAAGAGAGTTATGACATTATGGTATGTTAGGAGCAAAGCTGAAATCCATGGCCATTTAAGTCACTGTCAAGGTTTTAAAATGTGATTCAGCAAAAGCAGTTAAATAGCTTGCCAAAAATGTGAGATAGAACATCCTGTACCATTTTTTTCCATGCTCTGGAGAGTCCTGGAAAGGAAGCTGCTTTACATATTATGTATAAAACTAACACCTTTAAGTGAGTGAAAAATAAATACTTTTTAAGATAATGTGCTCAAAATGATCCCTAGTGAGACAAGGCATTATTTATCCTAATGAAATTTTTAGCAATATTATATTTCTCTTTTAAAACTGTTTTGAGATATTCTTTATCAAATGCATTCACATTTACTAGTTTTGCTGCCCCTTTTTTTATCAGACTCTATTTTCCATAGATAGTAATAATTAGGGTTATTTCCATCTTATTAAGCTTTCTCAAGAAAGCCTATGCACAAGGCCAGATTCCAAAGTTAAATGCACATTTTTCTGGTTTTAACGTTTTCTTCAACGTAGATCCATGCAACAGAGATAAGGACAAGTTCGTGAGAAGGCTTATGCTTGCCAGGTCCCATGATCAGCTTTCTCTCAACCATACTCTTGTCTAATAGACAAGCCATAGCTCAAGCTTGAAGCATTTGTAGTAAATTTAGAATAGCAGATCCCAGCTGGTAGCACACAGCAAAGCAGAATGCAAAGCAGCAGCAGAGCATATTGGTGGACTAGTTTGCTCATTTTCAGCACTGCTTGTCTCCTATTTGTCTAGACTGTATGAAAGCAAATTTGGAAGTGTTTAGGGACCCCAAAATATACTAAAGCTCTCTCACACTGGTTCTTGTACAATCAGCTAAATCCTGTGGCTAACTGTGTTTGCAGGTGGCCACTGTATAGTAAATACTGTGAAGTAAAAAGAAGCTACTCTGGAAAAAACCCAAACAAACAAAACCCAGAGAAATAACACCACCAACACTCCCAGTACCCCAAAAGAATTAGCATTTCAATTTTTGTCTTTACTAACTTTCTTACTTTCAGCTATTTCACTGAGACCTGACATTTCACAAAGATTTTCAAAGAAATTTAAAGCAATGTAAAAAGGCATTTGTAGAAGAATAATAGTTGCTCAGAACTAAAAATAAATAATAAAATATACATTCAGCATTAATAACTTCCAGGTTATCAAATTTTCTTAATTTTTTATTCAAAATATTCTATGTTGAAAGCTTAGTATCACGAAGTTATGATTTTATTTTGTAGATGGTGGCCTATATATACTTCTCAGTATAGGTCATGGATAAAGAATGTTATGACAAACATTCCATGAAAGTAGAAATATGAATTCACTCTTATTAAATGCTGTACACTATTCTATTAGCATTTTGCTAATAGAATCTAGAACCTCAAAGTATGTATAAATGAGATTTAAATCTTAACAATTCCTTTAAATGGTAATTAAAATTATTGCAATATTTAATAAGTGATTATATCACAGTAGAAAGAGAATAGGTGACTGGACAAGCGTCACTAAGCACTGGAAGCTTATATATATATGAGAATATAGGACACAACAGTTGCAGCATTCTCTGATCACATTATTTTATTGCCTCCTGTGGAGAGTGTGTGCTTCTCTGAAAAGCATCTTCTACTGCTTTCAAAAATGCTTAGCAGCACTCTGCTCACAATCAAAATATTTTTTTGTTAGCATCCCTGTTGGTGATATTCCCCAGAACCAGAATGTCACAGATCAAATATTTATGACAGATGTTGAAAGATAATACAAAACTCCTGCTCTTCTTGACAGAACCAATCAGGCTTAGTACACAATCCTTTGACTCTAAAGACAAAAAGGATTTGGGAAGAATAGCTAGATTTTTTGTAGTATCTTCAGGAAATTTGAAATAATCCATGCATTTTAGCTGTCTTGATCCTGTTGAATGCGACAGTTCAGAAAGGTTGATGTCCTCAGCAGACAGTGAAATTTAAACTGCCTTTGTTTGCTGCATGAATATGTCTATTTGTGGTGAAATGACACCATTCGACTTGGCCTGGTTTCCAAACATGTCCCATCAGCTTCAGCTTTCAGCTGTGTTTAGTAAGGGATATTTTCACAGGATCAAACAGAAGATAATGTCCGGGAAGCAGTGCCCAAAGACTCAAGTCTTATGTATGTTTCCATGTTGCAGTTCATATGCCCCACAGAATAAAAGCACAAATGAAACCCAAATAAAACCAAAATGAAAGCTTTCCTTGCACAGTTTGGCAGTTATTATTTTTTGAAGCAGAAATATCTAAAAGCTGAATTAGTAGTGTTGTATCAGTTTAAACATAGGTTTATAGCTTTAGGATTGACAGCTGTTTAAAAATTCCTGTTTGAGAATCCTGTTATTGGCAAACACCCTAAATGTACATAGAGCACTGGCTTTTGGCTACTTCTGTCCATCTGTTGAGTTCACACTGTGCCAAGTCATAAGTGAAGATGTCTCCCCCAGGCACAGAAGTTAGGCTGTGATTGGGATAGACAAGCAATAAACATAGCACTAAAAATTACCTCTTTTGCAAGATTTTCCTTTTTGCCAGGGCTTAGTATACATACACTTTTTAAAATTGATTATGCAATGATTGTACCACACCTATTGACAAATTCCCTTTTTCAGTGAAAATAATTAGCTTGTGTTACTAAGGATTGAGTTAATTGTGAGAACTGAAACAACAGCTGGCTACTTATGAAACTTCTTATGAATACCAATAAAATAAAATCACAATTGAAACATATGTTGTTATTCATCCAAGAATTGTCTTTGTCTCCTGACATTCCTTTTCCACAATAGATAGATGTTAACCGTTTACATCACCCTCTAAAGGATTAGAAAAAATCTCATACAACGTAAGCTCTAAACTAAACCCATGCATATTTATGTGTTAAAAGGAGAAAACTGAATAGAACCATTGTTCTTCTTTGATTTAATCAAAAGCTTTTAGTAAACACTTCAAAATGATTTGCAGATAACAGAAAAATGGTAAAATATATGGTATTTTCATGGAAAGTTCTGTAACCAAAGAAAAGGTAATAAATTTGCAAAAAATGTTGTCTGTTGGACAGTGCTGAATGCATGAATAAATAGGCATCCTTAAATATTTAAAGTTCTATGTATGAAATTTCTGCTATAAAAATATGACAAATTGTGTTATATTTTTATAAAATTACTTGTGAGTAGTGTCATGGTTTCTGACTGGAATATCGTAATGTTTTATAAAAGTCTAATCAACAACGACTCCAAAGAGCATGAAAGTTCAGGTATAGTTTCAGACAAAAAAAAAAAAAAATCATTGTCCTTAAGCAAGGCGCTGATATGCCCGAAGTCAAATTGAACTGAAAAACTATAAACAAATGACACAGAATAATCAGGGGTGACCTTACAAGGATTATTTTAGACTTACTGCATAGAAAATCTTTAAGCGGTCAGCCTTTGTTTAAGTAGCACTCCTGATCTTGGTTGTATGTAACCTCAATAATCATATATTTGCAACTCCCTATTTTTTGGTATATTTTCACTCAGTTGCAAGGTTTTTGTACTAAAAAGTGAAGCGATGAAAATTGTTTAAGTTTTGATCCATGTTTTGAGTCAAACTAAATTCACATTTTAATGGAATACCTTCTCACAAATTTTCATTTTTCTGCCTGTTGGATTGCAGTATTTCTTGGAAACACCAAAATAAATTGAGAACAAGATGTACCTCTTACCTGAGCTAGTGAAGATACACCGAAGCTGTTTTTTCCAGGGATAAAAAGCCAGCATTCTGGAAACGCACTTAAAACATTGATTATCTCATCATGTATCAGGCACTTTTAAATTTAAAATAGACCTAAGAGTAATTCAGAGGAAATTTTAAAAATATGTTCGTTTCAAAGTGGGAAAAGTGGTGACAAAGATTTTTTTTTTAATTATCCTGGTATCTAGAGGGGACGCTGCCAGACTATTGCAACAAAGAAAGTGATAGATTGCTGGAATAGTGCTGAACCTGAAAAAAGTCTCTTGTGCAAGGAAACAGAAGACAAACGAGATACTTATAACATGCCAAATTTGTTCCATTGCAAAAGATTTTTTGCTGTTAATTTTTCAGCAAAATTGATCTCTACATTCAAACATTTTGGGGGTTATTAGTTGCTGGTGTATCTACTCCAAGACTGGCTATCCTTCACCTCCCCAAAACCAAAATCCCAAAACCAAAATCCAACTGCAATAAAGCTTCCCAAAATCTCTTGCAGGAGGGTGTTGTTACAATCAATTTATAAAGAAATGCCTCCGTCAGTATTAAGGTGCAAACAAGACTACAGGCCAAAGTCAATAATACGGATTTTCTTTGACAGCAAATGTAGAGAGATAGAAAGAAATAAGACCAGACAGGGTGGGGGCTGGGCGAAGAGACAGAGAGACAAGACAGACTGAGCAGAAGGATAACACCACCACATGGATCCCTTTGGCATCCTGCTGGTCCTTCTTCACCCTGGTCTTTGGTGGTGGGGGTTCTGGTGTCATTTTTCTCAGGTACTACTTTATACAGTTTAACTCCTGGATATTCATGGGCTATAGATGCCATTCCCATAAACTGAGATGGCATATCCATTAACAGTTGCTTCTTTTCCCACAGTCTGCCACTGTGGGAAATTTAGGCTAGATACTAACCAAACCTTTACCTCTGTTGGGCCTGGAATTAGCTCCGTCCTGCTGTGCTATGCGTGCTTCTCTCAAGTTCCATTGTGGTGACTTTTCTTATGGGGACAATATTTTTAGATATGCAACTGCATTCTCTAAGCCATCACAGATGTACTTCAGCTAGCTTTAGCCATCTAAATAGTAGCTAAGTATTGAAATTTTGCTTGAACTCTTTATGACCAGTTGCAAGAAATGAGAATCTACACAGGGCAATTAATCCAAAGATATAAGGGCTGACACAGCCTCTTTACTGGGGTTTAGTTGTCTCACTTGATTGTGACAAAGACTGAGAGGTCCTTTTTATGCCATGAACCTACATTTCATGTGTGTAAATTGAGGGAAATGAATTTTGTTGTAAGTTACTTGGGTAGTTAGTTTCCCCTGAAAGACAGCAGAATATCATAAATCAAACCAAGAGCCTTTTAAAATTTTTCTCTTCACTGTTAAATCCTGATTATTGTCGGCAACAATACCCTGTGTTCCTAAAAATATCCTTCTCCCCCTCCAAGGTATTTCAAACTCTTGCATAATTTTATAAAAAGAAAAGAAGATATTCAGTAAAGCTCTCTAGATGATATCTTTACCCTTTCCTAATCATTCTATCACAGTCTGCTGTTCAGACTTTATCAATGAACAACATCCTATTTAAGGAGGAAAAGAAAAAGAAACAAGAGGCATTTATCTCCTAAATATTACTCCATACATGAGGAGGCACTTTTCTCTTTGCACAGGTCAAGTTTGAAGTCCTTGTCAACAATGCGGCACTGTTTAATCTTTTTGTCTCTCTTCTTTTTTTATTTCTGGTTTTGTTTTGTTTTCTTTCTATTTTGTTTCTCATAGGCACACGAAAAGGAAGGGAGAGAATATCTCAAATTAATCACATATTAACAATTCAAGAAATAAGCATAGGATCCTTCTTAACCAAAGTGGGTCATGTCTTAAGTAGTATTATCTAAATATTTATAAAATATGCATGCTGAAAAGAGTAAAAATGTGATTGCTGAAGGAAAAAGCCTTTCAGTAAAGAAGAATGATTGACTGTAATAACAAATTTAAGGACCTGAAATGTGAAGCATATTCCATAAAATGCTGATTAGTACAGTCATTCTTTTATATGGATTCTATGGTTATCTTATCACCTGGATCAAGAATCTGGGCAGATTTACATGAAGTACGTTATGCAGAAAAACAGATATTGTCCAGTAAGTAATATGTTAAACCCATGTAAATTATGTAAACCAAAAAAGAAGACTGTAACAGATCAGTCCAAACAGATGTTTCCACAACTGCTTGGAAAGTCATGCATTCACTTCCTGGCTTTGTGCTTAAAACGAACTGTATAAAAATCTGAAAGAAAAACAGAATAGCAAAATACAGTAAGAGTAATAACTTTTTGGATGCAAATAACCTTTCCTCCTGTTGTATATACCTCTCCTGTCTCATTTTCAGGAGCACTGGAAAATACGTTAGCACTTTGGAGACCATTTTTATAACTGTTATAAACTGAATATTCCAGTGCAGTGCAGCTTCACTGTCTGCAGTGGAGTTTCAGACATTTAATAAGAGCAGCCAACTTGGTCATTTACAGGAGTGTTTGGTTTAATGGCCCTAGCCCGTGACAGCTTCCTACAGTTTTGCTGTCTTCTGTTGGCTTTGTGTTTTGTTTGTGTGTGGGGGGTTTTTTTGTTTGGTTGTTAGGGGCTTTTAAATTTTATTTCTATATAGGAAAGCTCCAATCAATTCAACAGTTTTCTGTATTTACTCCAGCAGCATATTTGTCTATCAGTTTTTCCTCACAGCTACTCTATCCAGTGATAGAATTAAGAAGAGGCAAGGGGACAAAAAGTACTTCCATGTTTCAGTTTGTTGATGAATGACTTAGAAGTAGGAGGACATATTATTTTTTTACTTTAAAATTTGTTACCACTAAGTAAAACTGTGACAAAAATCAAATTATTCTTTTAAAAATCCATTAATAAAATTACTAAGATACTGAGTAAAATACGCAGAAAACAAGTAATAATTAAATAAATAAGAAAATAAATAATGTAATAAAATTAATCTGGAGTAAGCAGTGTGCACGTACTTAGAGACAAAATTAATTTAAAATTTTGTTTATCTTTCTATAATGTTTCTTCTTTTTCCTAAGCAATAAATATCTCAAGGCCAATGAGAAGTCTAGATAGCTATTTGGGTGTCCACTGTAAAAACCATAATCTTGAAAAATTAATTTCTCAATAAGGAGCTTAAAATATGTTCTTTCACAGGAATCTAAAATTAATTAATTAATGTCAGTTATTATAAGCTTCTTCCAATATATTAAAATGTTTCTGCCTTGCACTTACACTTTTTGTATTTTTATAAAACAGAACATTAGATGTTTTTCATTTAATCTTGTCAGTTCTAGTGAAATACCCCTGATAACACCCTGGTTTGCATTTGAAATAATATATGCTCATTAAAATGTAAATCAAGGGTCCAATCAGAATATGATGGCAATCAAATTGCAATATTCAATGAAGAGGTTTCTAGGCTGACTTCATTAGTAAACATAATGAATTTCAGGTTCTTACTGGTCTTCTATTTGTTTGTACAACTGTAAAGGCTCAATTATGAAGCCTTGAGACAGTCTAAAAATAACATCAGGCTAATGAAAAGCTTCAATTAGATTTGTGTAAGCCTTTTATTATTTTTATAATCTCACTTTTCTCTTTAACTGTTACAAATGAGCTCTTGGGGGAAAGATTAGAAAATGGGAAGCATTATGTTATATTTCTTATTATGCATGCAACTAGAAAGTATATTCTAAAAGTTTGCATAGTATTTTAAAATATATTGTGGTTATAATGTGCACTGGTTAATGCATTTTATATTTTGTGCTATTTTTTATATTTTACTCAGCTAATTCCTATACTTCATCAGCTACAGCTTTTTGGCTTCATAAAAATTAAACAATCAAGAATTCTTTATTCCATATCAAAGAATAAAATATATTAAAAAATTAAAATCCTGAAAATATTTTTAAATACGATTTTCCTATAATTAAAACTTTTCAAAAGTCTGATATCATGTCAGATTTTATCACCCACACAAAAAGAATGGTAATATTTGTGGGTTTTATTACTTGAAATATATCCTCTTTCAGCCAAACTGGGTTTCAAGCAATCTGTGAATTCACTCAATCAAAGACTCATAGTAGTTACATTTCAGGCAGGACATCACAGAAAACAGAAGCCTTTGGGACTGAGTAGGCCATGGAAACACCTAAGAATTTCTTGGCCTCCAAAGGTTAATTGGGCACCATAGTTTCTCTGAGTATTTACCAATTCCTTTTCAGAACTTCCAAACTTGTACCAACTTCAGGGGCTCTTATTTATAAATGTATACTTTGAAGCACAGCACAACAGAATCCATCTTAGGAGTTAAGGATTGTAGAGATGTGGCTGCTGTCCAGCTCATGTGGTTGGAAGGTACACAAACTGTCGACAGCAGCTTCCCAAAGTTATCAAGATAGAAGGACAGCTCACTGCCTCCTTTACCCAATCCCAGTCCCAGAGTAACTTCTTGCAATTGTTTTGGATTTTGGCAGGCAGTATGAATGAATGAAAAATTCTTTAGACAGAGTATGCTTTAATTAAAATCCATGATATACCAGCTCATTAATCTTATATTTAAAATCTAAAAGCTGTAATCAAAATTAATCTAAAACAACCTTTGTAAGTGAAACTTGGACAATTCCCCAGCGATCTGCAACTCATAGGAGTCTGTCTTACCTGATGCCATAATTTATACACTTGGAAAGCATATGGCACATTTCAATTTTTAAATTTTTCATTCTTTGAATCAAGACAAAATTGTATTTTTTTTCACACACTAATGTGATATTGTTATTAAAATGCTATCTCACTGAAAACTCTGATTTCTTGCAGATGAAGCAGGTGTTTTGGATTAAACAGAAGTTTTAACCAGTGTTATGTGTGGTACAACAAGCGTACTGCCACACCTATGGTCACTGGAGAGTAATAAAGCATTTCAAAGTGAGAGGAACCACCCTTATTTCTCTGCTTTAACTACAGAGCAAGCCTAGATTGACTAGCTTAGACTTAGCAAATATTCAGGTATAAAGGTCTGTGCTGGTGAACACCATCTTTACTATACATAACTCTTCAATCTCTGCAGTTTCATAAAAGAGCAATGGTTCTACATTTGGTGCCATGTAATTCAGCCATGTTTTTTACCAGAATAAGACAACATGTCATTTTACTCCTTTGCAGTTTGAAAAGGGCCTCTTATAAAATAAGCAGTCCAATGACACTGCACCAAAACTGTCAGGATTGGCAAAATCTGTTTGAGCAGTTGGGCTGCTGTGGGAGTACAGGTAAACACGACATAAGGCGAGGGCAGACTGGAAGGGTGAGTCTGCAGAACCCACATCCATGTCAGCCTAGCTTTCTTCCGGCATTTTAAGCAGATATTGTGTCAATTAGATTTTCATCTGTAAATTACAGTTATCATTCCTCTTAATTTGATATTATCCCTTACTATTACTCTGTCGTGTCCAGATTAGAAACAAGGTTCAAATTTATCTCTTCAGAGGATGTTTCTATGTTTCATTCCAACAAATTTTTGATGGATATTCTGTTCTTTCTTGAGTCACTTGGATGCAACATGGAGTGCTCTCAGAGTATGTGCAGTCCCTTGTAAATTGAGTTACTTGCTAATATCTGATTAAAAGAAAAAAATCTTAATAGGGAGAGACTTCTTAGCAAATGTAAGGCAGTCTTTTGATAGTTGGCCCAATGGCTCTTTATGTCTGTAGAAATGAATACTGAGGCAGAAAATTTTGGAGGATTCCTGTATTACCATATAATGAGAGGATATACTACGGATATGATGTGTAATATGCGACACTGTTCACTGAAATAATAATACATTATTCATGAAGTGTCGATAAGTGCACTCTAGAATAAATTAGTGTTGAATTCCTTTTCACTCTGATTTGTTTTAATTAAGCCTGTGATCTGCTTGTTTCTCAGTTCTATGTAGTTTCATTCTTTCATTTCAAAATTATTACAGCAAACCACTAAATTTTAATCACATAAAGGCTTTTCTTGTAGGATTTAAAAGAAAAATCTTTGTATTTTTAATTCTACATATTTTACAAAGTATAGGAAAGCCTGTGTAATGGACTTATCAAAGCTGTCATTATTCTTCACACTGAGATTTGGGGTTTGTGTCTCTGTTGCTCGTCATTCATTAATGATACAAACAGGCTTGTCTTTCGACTGTAAAAATCCTTTTTATGGCTTATAATTTATGATGAACATGGCCTTGTGTGATAAAGACCCATCAAAGTCATCATTATTTTATATTTATATTCATTGAACTGTTCCATCTGTTAAAATGTTTAAACTCTTTTTCTATCCATCTATAGTCTTATTATACTTCATATCTTCTTTTCTGGCAGACTTAATTTTTACCTTAGTCTTTATGGAATCTCCCAAAAGGAAAAAAAAGCATGTGTTCAAATACTCTGAGAAGTTTTAAATCAAAAACCATACTAACTGTTTTTTACTTTTACAAGAGTGTTTAAATGAATGTTATTCAGAACATAATACATTCATTTTTAAACTTCTTAATCTTTTGCATTAACAAGCTATGCCAGCTCTCTTTCTATTGTCTGGTGATACTGCCCCATCATACAAAATTTGCTGGAACAAACCACTGTGTCCTTCATTTTATTTCTGCATGTACCATCCACCATGCAATCCACATCCACACACTTTTTACTCTCTTTAACTCATTGGGTTGAAAGATAAGCAATTACTATTATTAAGACTCATTATCTTTTATCTGTCTTAATTTAACTCTCTTTCTAGTCTACTTTTTGTGAAGGGATGAGAGTACATTCACCAAGTAAAAAAAGGAAAGGACCAACCAAATTGAAAAAAGATATAAAAATCTCATTAGGTTCATGAAAGCCAAGCTTAATAATGTTTCTTCTTTATCCACACCAGTTTATGCAGGCAACTTTCCTGAAATATCTCATGAGGTTTCAACACTTCTGGTAGAATCTGTCAGCATCTAGAAATCACATAATTTTGGTGAATTCCTTAAATGTAAAGCAGGGATATTAAATATAGAATTACTGTCATATGCCTAAGTGGAAGTTAATGAAATAATTTGCCTAATTTCTATTGCAAGTAATCTGACTTTAAGGAAAATGTTGCCTTTTAATTCCATGTAAGAAGAACACTGATTTTTTTGTTTCTTCTATCTTTATTTACTAGAATGATGAAAACAAATAAAGAAAAAGAAAGAAAGAGAGAAAGAAAAAGAAAGAAAGAAAAAAAGAAAGAAAGAAAGAAAGAAAGAAAGAAAGAAAGAAAGAAAGAAACATACATACATACATACATACGTACATACATACATACACACATACACACCTACATATGATGTGGTTTTAGGGTTGGTAAATTGACCTTGGCTGACATTCGAACACTGACCCAGCTGCTTGCTACACCCCTCCTTTGTGGGGTGAAAAGAACACCAGAAGAAAGTGAGAATACTTGTGCATGGAGATAATGACAATTGAACAGGGAAAACAAGATCTGTGCATACCAAATAGTTGCCAAAACTCAGTACTTTGTATAGGAAAGAAAATACAAACTAGAAAGAAAAATTTATTACACACATTTCTCATTCTAGAACTACATGAGCAACTCAAACTCATAATTATGGATACTTCTGTGAAAGTATTTGTTAAGCATAAGACAACCATATTACAAAATACAGACGTATATTTATTTTTACAGATATATATCTTTGGATACTTATCCAAATGGACAGATTCATGCTCAGACATTGGTAGGATCATGAATGTTCAGTTTTAGTCTGCAGAATTCTGTTTCATACATTTTTTAAGTGAAGTTATGACACTGAAATATTGCAAACAATTCTTATTTGTGCTGCCGTCTAAAAAGGTCTCGTGTTCCACACAGTGATTGACAGTTGGGTAGACAGGCAGGAAAACATATGGATTTTCAACACTCAGCTCTCACAGACCATTCTTCAACAAATAGCACACACAGACTCTGGAAACCATAAAAGTTTTGCACCCTGACCTCAAGGCAAGTAACACGTCCCTCTTGTCTTTTTGCAAAATCTATGGATGAACTTGATCAAATGCCAGTTATGAGTCACCTGGCATACAAGCTCTTATAGTTTCCTGGATTTTCTAGCAGATTTCCATAATGGACAATTTCTCTAATGAAATGTCATTTGGGGATTATCAGAAATTCAGAAATACTTTCCTTAAACTGATAGGATTGAAATCTTCAAGTTCATTATTGACTTTCTGCCCCAATACCTGCAAACTGTAATTTCTGAACCTCATGTTTTTTCTAAATCACCACAGAGCCTCTCAGATGATTTGCCATATAGTCATTGCCCTTAGCTAAACAAATTTCTTTGCTAGTTGCTAATCATTATTTAGTAAGATTTGGCTACATTTTGATTTATAATATTCATCCCCTACTTCCTGTATTTTAAAGGAGCACTTGTAATTACATTCTGCATGTCTTTAAAAGGTCAGGGTTTTTGCAGTACCTGTAAAACATAAACTAGGATGCTAAGACGCAGTTGATTGCCTATCACAAATATTCAACTTTACTTTTCATTATCTGTGATTCATATTAAAATTTCCATTTCCCATGTTCAAAGAGATGAGAATGGTAATATTTTCACCTAACTTTTAAAGTCTATCAGGTTTTCAAAGTTTTGTTTTTAGAATATAAAATGTCTTCTTTACATATTCCTCTTGGTAACTCAGTTTAATGCTGAGAATACAAACCCCATCTCAATCATTTTGTGCCAAAAAGTTTGATAGTTTGCAAGAAACTGTGGTCTTTGACAGCTTCACATATTTTACTTTAAGCTATTGGATGAGTGGGGATATGTACAATTTTTATACCTTAGGGTATCTTATGTTCTCACAGTTTAACAGATTATTCCAAACACATATCAATAATGTTTACTGAGACATACCTCCCTGTTTGTACCCTTCATAGTAACAAGATACTGAAACCTGTCCTCTATTGCTACCATTTTTTATTAAAACAATATCAAATAATAAACTGTCGCTGTTGAGCCCGGGACGAGGAGAAAGGACAACACCAGAGTCCAGAGAAAATGGCTTATTTAATTAATTATAAATCAGTTTTTATAAGTTGAGTCGCCAACATGGCGAAGGATTATTGGACCTCTGACCAACCACCCATCAGGGTGATTGGTCAATCCACCGAACACCCATTTCAAAATATTTCTTGTTAGGATATCATAACAATTCCTTGACAAACAACAGGTGCAAAGATAGAGAAATAGCTTACAAAAACTCTTAACAGTATTTTGCATAGTTTCTGTGAGAACCTTATGTTTCTCTCAGAATGCAGCAGAAGGCTGAAAAATCCCTCTGCCAGAGCTTTTCAGTGTCCACAATAAACTTTTTTTAAAGAATTCATTTTCATCATGTCTAGTTGGTTTCAACTCTCAACTATCATATTGTCACTTAGTGAAGCGACCCAGATCTTCAGGTGATTCAGCTACTAATGTCATGAGTAACTGGGCCATTGCTTTTGTATTTCCACAAAAGTGAACTAGGTACATAGTTTTAGATTTAAGGGAAATGTTCGTAGAAAATCCGGATTCTCTAATATCCATGTTCAAATAGAGACATGGAAATTTCCCATCTCCCTTCCTAAAGAATGATTCACTCCTAGAGATCTATCTTTTGACTAATTACTTATAAAAATCCAGACCAATTTTAAGTAACTGAATTGTCAAACATTTTCTGCCAGGGCTGCCAGAAAATAATTTTAACCTTCATCTAGGAATCAGGTACCCATTGATTAATTCTGAAGGTACTGTAACCTTGAAGATTGAATGAAGACATCATGCTGAATACAATTGCAGCTTTTCTAATAGAAAACCAATTTCCAGAAAGCATTTTTGACAAAGTTTTGTAATTCAAAATAATTGTAAAACGTAAGGTCCAGAAACTCAGATTAACTATAATTTTGGATATGAAAATTAAATATAGCATGAGAATTTTAAATGTATGGAAAGTGAGTGTGAAAAAACACAGTGAGGACTGTGCATATGCTTTGACTTCAGAAAGGTGTTCATGTGTATCACTATTGAGAAAGGAAAGCAGAATCAAAAATTTCCAACCTTAGTGATACTTCACTGTCCAGTTCTAAAAATCTCTTAAATAAAAGGAAACTTTGTGAAAGTATGAAAGAAATTTTGTGGAATTTGATAAAAATACTATTTTGACAGCATTTTTGTCTTCAGTGGATGTGTGTAGAAGTACTTCCTAATCTTTCTAATTAGCTTGTATCTTCCAACAACATCAGTACTATACTCGATGGAAAGTGTGACCAAGTTTCCTGAGCCCCCAGACTGTGTGCTGAAATCTTCCTAAAGCTGAGCTCTAGAAGAGCTGAGAGGAGAGGGAAACCTATAATTTGTTCATAAAAATCACACTATGACCTTTCTTTTTTGTAATTCAGTTTAATTAGTATAGATATATGTGCAGACATCTTGGGCCTTTGATCACTCAGGAGCTTAAAGTTTATCAGTAATGAATTTCTCATGAAAGAATGGAAGAAGAGTTAAATATTGCAATTTTATTTTTAAAAGTACAAGATACCAGTTGGAAGAACCATATTCAAATAAGAGCTCATTCCCAGGAGCCTGAGTAATAAGGTATAGCAATTATAAATTACTAATTCATGAGTACACATTTCACCTGTCTGGTATTGCTGGAATCTGATGAGCTGGTTCGGCTGATGTTCAAATGTCTGATTATAACCTAGTTGGGAGAGATTTTGAGGGTGGAAGAGATTATGTGCAGAAGGAAAGTCTCACTATTCAAAGACAATTTCTATGGTCAGTAGGCCTAAAGAAATATGTAGACTAACTCAGGTATTTCCCCTGGCTGTCTACATTAGGCAACCTTAATTAGTTCTTTCTAAGTCACTGACTTCAAGTGCCTCTGACAACAGATTCAAAAGAATTAAGTATAAAGTGAAGTAGTATTGGCTTTTGGTGTCCATATTGTACCAGAACACAGGACATACTAGGCATTTCAGCATTTTAAAGGGTCATGTCAACTGGAAGAAAAATGAAATATGAATGATAAACAGTAACTTTTTATTATTGCATCACAAAAACATTGTGCTCCCACATCAGTGTGCTCCCATACAAACAAAATACTGTTTTCGTAAAGAGTAGCTACTCAAACCTTAGTGAAGTTTATCAAGAAGAAATTTCACAATATTTAAAGTAAATATTATGATTACAATTAAAAGACTGGGTTATCATACATACAACCTTATTATAGTCAATCATGCTAACTTGCATAAATTTATCAGGTTCTGCCACAGAACTAGTAGAGCATGTTTTTTTAATTTGATGACATTCAAAAACCTCATCTCTTAATGGCAAGAAAGTCACTCCTGTTTTTTGGTCTTTTTGTTTTACAATTCGTGTTTGTTCAATTGTAAAACATTTGTAAATTGTAAAAATTGTTTTACAATTCATGGGCTTATTTATTCCTACTTTTAGATCTTCAGTGATTTTAATCCTATTAGTTGTACGTTTATGGACAAAATAATAACTCCAATTGAGTTCACTTTGCTAACATAAATAATTCAAAGCCATTTAGATATCTTATTTCACAGGTTCTTTGATATGCATTTCATCCTACAGATTTTCTTTGAAACTCTATTCACTTGTGCCCACTTTTCTCTATCACTGAAGTTTAAAACTATAAATGGTATTCTTAATGAAGTCTTATAAGGGTTTGTACAGTAACACAAATATTTTGCTATGTCAGGTGGAACTATCTTGATTGTTAGATTTCATTTCTTGATTGTTAGATTTCATTTCTCTGCTATACCAGTAGCAGAGAAAGAGATTCCACATAGGAATTTAATCTCCTCCATTATTTCAGACAATAAACTTTCTCTTTCTAAAAAGACCTCTATATTTTTAATCTCTAACTACATGACACAACACTTCATGCTGTAAAACCTAATTTTTTCTATATATCTGTCATTATTTTCTTGTTTATGATACTTTGCTAGTACTTTGTAAATACAATTATTCCCATCTCTCAGTCATCAGAAACTTACTTGATGACAGCCCTATGTTTTCATGCCAAGGTCATATTTTATAATATTAAATAAAAGCAATTGGTTGACTTGTGGCACTCAACTTACAATTTTCCTCCAGTCTTTTCCCTTTTTTTATTGTAAAGTTTGTCATTCCATAGTAACTTCATTTAGAGAATTATTAAAATATGTATGATATGTATTTTGAATTTCTATGAATGAATTCCTTTTTTTTTATTTTAGTTGATTTTTTTCAGTTTACCTTAGTTTAGAACACCAAGTAATATCTACTAGATAACAGAAGGCTCTTCAGGATGTCTGAAAAATCTATAAAAAATTAAGAAACTGGAAGTTGAGACTAGATAAATTCAGATTACAAATAAATCATATAAATAATTTGGACATTATAACAAGTCTCAGAAGGATAAGGTAGGTCTTATAACAAAAAAATTTACGTGCTTTCATTCAAACATGAATTAACTCAGGGGGGGTCTGTGACCAAGCTAGTACAAAAGATAAGACAAAATGATCAGGAATGTCCCATCAGACTTTATAATCTGTAATTTCATAAAAAACCCAAAACTTTAATATTAATTACTCTAGCTTTATGAAAATTAATAATTATAATGGAAAGAAGACTATTAAATATGAAAGACAAAGAACAGAAAGAATAAAAGAAGAATCAGAAAACCATACTAAATAAAAAGAACTTTTTGGCTACTGTTGCCAGCTAATTGAGGCATAAGGGATTATGTAGCTACAAAGATTTCAAATCAAGAAGTTTGCATACATTTTACACTTGTGCACTTTAGGAAAAAAAATCATTGGCGTTATAACTTTGAGGTGGCGCAGCTAAAGGATGCTAAATCATCAAAAAACAATAGTAGAGATCATCTAATGACATATGGAAGTAGAAGGGAACAACAGTTGTAGAAGTAAGTACAATTAAAATTTTAAATTGCCAAAGTAAAACAATTCATTTTTCCTTCCCTTGCTTATTTTAAAGAGGAAAATTCTGTTTGAGAAATATGCTAAAGATATATAAATGATAAGGTAATTGGTTTAAATTTTGACAGTACAAGGGTTAAGAAAGCAGAATGCCTTTCTCTTCAACAAGCTAATATTTGTATATACCATTGAAATAGAACCAAACCAAAACCACTTAGAAGAGAATATAGATGCGTTGGGGATCTGACTTCAAAGCAGGAAAGCATGTGCATGGATGCAAGCAATTCACCATAGTGACTGACAATTACTTTTCTGATTTTATTCATCATAACCTGGTGCTAAAACATAGCCATGTGTTCCAACACTCCTTTTTGTTTGCCGTATTTACCTATTTCAAATCAAGCTAAATTATTTTGAACTTGGATAAGTCAGATTGAATGAAAGTATCTTTTTTCTTTTTTTTTTTTTTAGAATTATAATCAGAAGAAGCTAAAAATGATTTGTGAATCTTCTGTATGCATTACACCACCATGGAATAAATATAAATATGTAAATAGTTTATTAGCAACTGACTGGTAAACATGTAAATAACTACAATTGTAAATGAGACACAGTAAGAAAAGCCTACGGTTCTTCAGATTGCAATAAGTAATTACCACCGAGAAACTGATGAAACATAAACAAATACAACAGTGGTATTGTAAGCTGCTCCATTCACAAAGATAGTGGAGAAAGACATTAAAGCAGGTTATTTACTTCTGTGCCTAACTTTTCTACTGCAGAGAAAAAAACGTAGGAAATAGAATAATTTAATAGACTGAAAGCATTCTAAGAAAGAGAGCATTAAACAAAATGAGATACACTATTAATTAAAATGTTTTGGTTAGATGGAGGAGTCTCAGAACACAAGAAATCCCAATAGCGTACATCTCCACTTTTACAGCACGTGCATACTGGTAAGAGTGACTCTTCATCCCAATAGTCTCAGAAGTGTTTTTAGAAGAAATGAGAGCTACAATCCATATATGTTGCAAAGGAAGACATTTTATATGTTAAAATTCACAATGGGATTGATATACATCACTCAAGGACTGAACATTCCTTCGATACCTTTTTGCTGGAGCTACAGCAATAGCTTTCAAGACCTTGCCCAAATAAACAGTTTGTCAGGAGAGCAATTAGCTGAAATAGAATAGCCAACCTATTTTTACCTGATTCATTCCCAGCACTTGCTGCTTGTTATGTTTAATGAGAACTCATTTACTGATTTAGTCACTAACCAAAAGCCCCTCAGGTGTAGTCAACAGAACATGTAGTCCTTTGCTAATGGTTCTACTTACAATCCTTAACAACCAGTTCAGTATCTCAGCCTTTTACCTGCATATTTAGATAAAATAATAGTATAATTCTTCAAGCACCAATTATTAATCATGCCTGGAAATGAGATTCAGGGATCTCAGTCTCTAAGATTCTTGAATATGTGCCACGACTGAGAAGTGTAACAATCTATTGTTTTAGAAAGAAGCAGCTGAGACATTTGGAAAATGCTATGTTATGAAAAAATATACTTATCCTAATTTCGCATTCTGAGAGTACTATAGACGGGAGATTCCAGAGTGTCAACTTTAGGAAAATCGTACTTTCTTCATTTTAGTACCCCAAACTAGACTACATGTTATGGGAAAAACCAGCACAACCTTCTGCACTGAAGGAAGTTTCTAGTTCTAAATATATAGTTAGGTTATAGTTAAACTAGATCTCCATTCGTCTGGTTGTGTAGACATCCTTTTTTATTGCAGGTGCATTCCATTCAACAAAGAAACCAGAATCTGAATTCATCTTTCTAAAGAGTTATGCATAGAACAGTAGAAATTAAATGTTTGTTGAAAGTAATCTTAGACTAATTAATTAACCAAGAACTAAAAAAAATCATCACTTAAAACTTGTGAGCATCATTAATTGTTCAAGCCAATCATAACAAGCAAATATATACATTCATGTATTTCCGTTTGCATTTTACCTGCAAGAACTGAATAGTTCATCAAAGCAACATAAGAATACTTCTATATATTAAATAAGTTCAAACAATATGAAATCCATTGCCAGAAAATCTTCTTTCTTAAAAAATGAATGAGGAAAATTTCTTGAATTGGTTAAGTTTTTTGCCCGGTTCTAATTGTTTCACAAACCAAAGTGCTTTAAAGCTTTCTCTATTGTAAATACTGTAAAATGTATCAGAAATTTCCCTTTACACTTCACAAACAGCAAAGGAAAAATATCTTACTGTATCTAACTTTCCTCAAAAAAAGATACTGAAATCTTATAAATCATATATTTTACATGTTTTATTCTGAGTTATCAGGTAACTCAGAAATCAGCAAGATGAATATATTTCCAAATTTTTCAATATTCCCAGTAATATTAACTTACTTCAAGTATTAACTTACTTAAAGTCCTTCCTTACCAGAATTTCTCTTCATGAAGAAATAGCCCACCATTTGCTGAAAGTGTCCTCTGCACTAAACCACCGTTGTCCTTCTTATTAAATCTCTTAGCCCCCAGCCCCAGTATCCCCACTTTTCTTTTGGATCATCAGTGTCTTGAAATATTGAAAAGCTTATAGGAGAGAAGTTTGACACAAAGGGAATTTCAATGTGAATGTGAATGCTAATATCTCAAAGCCAGCTGCATTTTTGTGTACTGTTGTGTAAGATATATAAAAAGTAGCAGCAAAGCTGACTTTAGTGTTTGCACCATGCCATTGATTATCATACCCAAGATATTTTTTTTCTAACATAGAGCTAGACAAGAGACACACAAATTTATTCTTTTTCTTAATGCTGTGGGTAATCTCTGTATTTCTCTGCAATCTCTGAGCAAAGGCAATTTAAGTTGTCTAGACTCTTGTTGTGCTTTTATTTACATGTGAATCACACTTTTTTGGGAAGAAAAATTTTGCTAAACTCAAGTCCTTGAAGATAATGTGGTTTTGAAATTGAAGTATCCTATGCATATTTTGAAATCTCATTTCGTCTCTTTGCACACTTTCACAAGGTGGCTTCAATATCCTACCACCATCTGCAAGAATTTTTAGGAACACTTTGCCTACCATAACAGCAATGGAAGATCAGCGCTGAAATTACAGGCAGACATTGAAAAAAAAAAAAAAAAAGATAAAATCTGGCAGAAAAATAAAAATTTAAAACAAAGTACAATATTTTTTGCTATTAAAATTAAAAGACTGTTCAGAGACTGGTCCTTCATCTCTAATATAGGTTACTTCGTTGAAAATTCTGAATTCTAGATTGATTTTGACTATTTATTTAGTTGTTCACTTTGTAGTGAATTATGCAACTATACAAAACAGTACGTGATACTTTTGCTACTTAGGAATGTTTTGTAGTTTGGCACCTCGTATCAGTATCAGTGATTTAATTTCTTCTTTTTGCAATAATATAGTGAGTTCCTTGGTCTCTGCCATATATATTCATTTCGCTTGTAGAGGGGTGTTGATGCACTATTTTGTTTGTTCCGATTTGATTTGGAGGGGAGGAGGGTTGTCCATTTATTAAATTTCTGAACTAAAATCCAGTTTGAAATCTTAACAGGATTCCTGCTGAATGATGAACTATTCATATCTTTGTCTTGGTTTTTAAGCCATGAAGGATTCCTCATAAATGTAAGTTGAACTAAACAGGGATTATAATAAATCAGTGGAAATAGATGGATACATGAAGCATTTTACAAAGTTAAAACGATTGTACGGATTGTAAATTAAATGTTTATTACAACTACTAGCTGCCAAGATTCTGTACAGCTCACTTATATACATGAACTGTAGTTGCATAAACCCACTGAATTAACTCTCAAGGACTTTCTGAAAAATTCAAGGTTACATGAACTAGCCTACAGAATAACTGCTTGCCCTGGCTTGATAACAAATGCTAACAGAACAAAAATGACAGTTTGATTCAGAGACAAATACAAGTCAGTCTTGAATGCATGGCTTCCATTTTTCTGAGATGAGATAGCCATCTTTATAAAGCTTCAGTGGTGAACATCCTGTCAGTTTAAAAGGTCAAACGTTGCAAGTTATCAGCAAAAATGATGATGTACAGACCATTGGAAGAAAGAATGATTTTATTATCTTCACTCACCTGTTATATATTTACTGTGATGTCCATCCTCAACAAGGAAGCTTATGGAAAAGAATAAAAGATGTGCTGGATGGTGAACTGATTTCAGGTGTGATGCAGCATATTAGACGTGAAGAAGGAGATGTTGAAAACCATGGCGAGTGGGGTGAATAATTCTGGATGATCTTACCTTAAAATGCTTTTACCTTTAACAAACAAATATTATATATTTAAATAGATTTTTAAATTTAATATTCTATTAAGGTCACTTCAATGTCTTATGCTATGTGGTAAAATGCAGAAAATTAATCTGTTTTCTTTGTTTCTGAAAAGTACACTTATAAATATGCTCCATTCACACAGAAAAAGTATCAATCAAAGACTGCCTTCTTTAGCCATTTTTGAAAATAAAAAAGATAAAGTAAAAAGAGAAAAGGTCATTATTTGTGGTTGTTTATGATTTTTCTTTGATTCTACATATGTGGTGGTTGACCCCATCTAGCAGCTGAACATCTACAAAGTTCCTTGTTTACTCTTTGTCACCCCTATGCAGCAGGATGGATAGGGAAAAATTAGGAGAAAAGAGGAGCAAGAAAACTTGTTGTTTGAAATAAACTCAGAGAAATCCCTCACCATATACTGTTACAGCAAAACCAGACTTGACTTGAGGAATTTAAGTTGAATTGTTTGCAAGAAACTTTTACTTACTGATTCAGGTTACCGGGAAACAAGACAAACACTTAGGGCCAGACACCTCTTCTCCCTGCTTGCTGGGCTCAACTTTACCCCAGTCACTGACTTATTATCACCAAGGGTTACATTCAGTCCCCTCAATGACACAATGTCTGGTGCAGGTGGCCAGGCTCAGGATGGAGCAGTTTCTCTCTTTCTCACTTTGCTTCTTGTTCATTTTTTATGCTCTGGCATACATCCTTCACAGGCTGTCCCATGTGTCTTCAGGAGTTTACCTCCTCTGACAAGGACTTATTCATAGGCTACAGTCCCCTTGGGGATATACCTTGTCCTCCATGGAGCATCTCATACACTTATGACTTTGGTGTTCCTTCACTCCCTCCTTCCATCCTTCTTATTCCTCTGACCTCTCACAAGTATTTTCACAGGCACTACACACTTGGCTCTTAGGCTGAACTGTATCTGGCACAGAGTAGTCCCTGACCTACTCCCACAGAAGGCATACCTGCAGCCTCTCACTACCACAGCCTTGATGTTTACACCCAATAAAATATATTAGGGCATGACATATATAGACGAATTTTTCATTTAAGATAAAAGCACAGTCCACCTTCATACACAATGAAATTTGTATTACGATATATACATATATATTGATTGACAACAGAAAAAACCCCATGAACCGCCTACCTAGAAAAATGTCTGCATACAAACCCCCAGTATTTTTAAATACTGCATATATGTGTATGTGATGACAATAAAGGACCATCCTTCAACACTGAAGACTGTAGCATACAGCTATATATGTGCAGTTTAGAGTAAAATCACTTCTGATCAAAAATGAGATTACTAAACTACAATATCAGTATCAATTATCTAGTCACTGCACAGCAAGCTGTTATATGGCAGTTTTTAATTAGAATGTGAAGAATATTTCCTGGGTTATGACACTGCTGTACCGTACAAAGGTTCAGTTCTCTTTAAATAACTTCTCTGTGTGCCAGTCTTCCATTACTTAAATGAGATGTTTGGATTTCTTCTCTGACAACTACATTGTGAAGATAAATACATGCTCATGGTAGAAGAAGCCGTGTGACCACTCAAAGAAGCCATTGAAACTAATATTCCAGCAAGAATTAAGTTGGACAAGTTTTCAAAACTTGTTATTTTGACAAAATGAATATATTAGGATAAAACCCAAATTTTTTTAAACAATGAAAAAATATTAAATTTTGTGAAAGTTTTTTAAAACTATATAAGCAACATGGTGATTTTGTGATGCAAATAGAGAACCATTTATTTTCTAAGATATTTTACTCAAAATTTTTTTTTAGAAAAGCAGGTGGGTTTAAAGTATTTTGTTTTCAAAAGACACAACTGTGTAGTCATATTAAACTTTGTTATCTATGAGAATATACATCATCTAGATTCTACAAAAAGTTGCTTTTAGCTTTGTTTTTTTACTCTAATGGTAGAAATATCACTGGCATTCAAGCTGCCGAGATATCTTTACTTTGAAAGAATCAGTGAGCCAGATATTGCTACTTTCAGTTCTTAAGTCCTTTTTCGATCAAAAAAAAATCTTCATTTATAAAATTCCCAGATAATCATGTAGTTCCTTTACTTTTATGATGAGTGTTGTCTCACATTTAGCAATGCACAACTACGTCAAAGCAGTAGTATGTATGAAGTCGATTACGGTGGAGATAGTGAAAAGATGGCAGGACTATGGGATTTAGAAACCATCCTTATGTGGTTTTCTTTTTCTTTTACCTTTAATGATTGATGAGAGGCGTGCAAAGTCTATTGAGACAGCAGAAGTTCTTAACACTCACAAGAGAAATAACAGAAATCATAGAAAGAAATCTTTAGCTATTAAAAAAATAAAAGAATCTTCAAGCAGTTCCATAATATTGTCAAAGAAGGCAAGTAGTAGGAAATGTTCATGTTAACATTGATGCTAGCTGCACTTGAAAACTGCAAGAAAGTTGAGCTGTCACCAAGAGATACACACTTAGGTATCAAATGAAGATTTCTTCTTTTTACTTAGTGCTGTTTCTAAGTACATTTTTTTGGAGGGACGGCAAATTTCCTCTCTTTAGGGAAATAATATATATATATGCGCCTCCTTTCCAATCTTTTCTTCTAAATTGTAGTGCAGACTTTATAGCAGCCCTGAAGGTAGCTGAAAACTCACCATCTTAATCTGAAAAAAAGGCACAGTAAAGTATGTTTTATGCTTTAGAAGATGAATACTGTGTGAGTTATAAAGAGCTGGTGTTAGAGAGGAGGTGATTATTGTTTGGTCTGATGTGATTCTTGGAAGAAAGTGCTTTTGTTAGATGTGAGAGTAGCAAGTAGGTGACTGTTATGCCTTTGAACCTTTGCTTCGCTTATGGGATGGCTCTGAGCTCAGTAAAAAAATGCAGACACATTATGTGCAGTTTATTTGTACATACTGAGGGCATGTTCAACTTATTCGTTGTACTGACTGTCTTTTTCATGTATCCCAACAGATCACTTCTGTCATGAAAATCGTGATCATCTAGATGCCTAAATCATTGAAGAAACAAACCGTGTCGTGAAACTAATCAGGTTTCTGGAAGCTATAGTAATGGGAAAAATCTAAGAATAAAACAATCAGCAGGCAAAATTGTATTTATCCTACTTAATATTAAATAATTAATAAATTATCATTTATCTTTATATGAAATAAAATATTTCCACAGCTTTTTAATACCTCAGCATTTTTAGAGTGTCTCCTCGAATGGATAAAACTGTCTTCTAGATACACACTTGTTATTTTTTCTAACTTTGATTATTGTGCATTTATATATTTTGAAGTATTTCGAAGTAAATTGAAACCCAGCGATCATATCTACTATAATGTGTTTCAAATTATAGGAGTAGCCTTGTCAATCCCACTGTAAAATTAGCTACTATAAGTACTCAAGATATACCCAGATTCCTTTTATAGTTAAAAGCTACAAGCACGTCTGAAATGCCAAAAGACTTTAAGAAAATTCCGTATTCCTTAGTTCCAGCTGCATTTTTCTCTCTTTCTGCACATGTAGCATACAAACTGATTCTACATAACAGGATGAAGTAAAAGCGTTTTAACCAGCTCGGTGTTATACATAGAGTACTTGACAATGTGCCATGGTATCTTTCAAACTCATGTCCTCTCTTTTATCATGTAATTATTTATGCATTTTTCCACAGTGTATTAATTACTTTTTCCTGAACAACACAACACCAATATATACAGTAATTTTGAATATGTTATCAGCTGTGTTAGTCCATATTGAAGAAGAATATTATAAGATCCCCAAAAGAAAGTCTGAGGCCTTGAGTAAAACTTATTACAGCTGGCTATAAAGAGTCATGATGAATTTTGTTTTCTGTTATGCTTTTTTTGTATTCATGTTTCTTATGAAATAAAATGTTTATTTTTCATAAGATGAACCAAATAATGTGATTCTTTTTCAGTAGGTGTTACTGCAAGATGTCAGGAAGAAAAATGTAAGCCCTTAAATATAGAACTCATCCGTGTTGTTAAGAATCACTAGGATACAAACCTGCAGCTCATTCAGCCAGTTCCTAGACTAGAAAAGATATTTTCTGTCACTTGAAAAAGGTATCAGAATATTGTAAGTCAGCTGAGTTGTCAAATAAATTTGTGTCATTGCAGAATAAATATTTTAAGAGGAAATAGATGTGCAAACAGGCAACAAGATCTTTTTAGAACAAACTTCCTGGATGAAAACGTGCTAAGCTTTGTCATACAAACTGTGTAGTCAGCAAGTATATTTCTGAGTGTTGTACTTCATTTGATAGCAATAGTTAATGAGCTATCACAGTATGAAGACTTTATCTGAATTATGAACAAAACATCTTGCTTAAATAAGCTTGCTTCTTAATAAGCAATACTGCAACTTTTCAACTGCTACAAAATACAATATTTTGCAATAAGCTTAGTGTTCTTTTCCTGTTCATGAATGCCCATCTACAATTTTCTTTAATTGTCCTTACTTACAGCTCTAATTTTGTAATCTTTTCAATAGACTGCTGTGTCAATCTTGTCTCAGCTTTGAATTACAATACAGCAACTTTTACTGGAAAAATATTCTGAGCTAAATAAACTCCAGATCTAAGTCTTTATATTGCTTATGAACTCAATAAAAGAAAGACATAGACCTGTGTGGTGGTTTGAACCTGAGTTGATGGACAGTTGTTTAGACCAATAACGCTTCTCAAAATTTACATATTTAAACCACGTGGAGATGAGGGAACTTCCTCTTGGTGTTCAAGCCTCCCAAGGAGGGTGGAGAATGGGAGGCGGGAGAATGGGCCCCCTGGCCTCTGTCTTTTGGACCGGCCCTGGGCCTCCCTTCCCCCAGCCCCGGGACAGGGGCCCTGGGTAGCTGCAGGAGAACCCCCTCAGAACCCTGGGCAGCTAAGAAACAACCATTAGGCTGTTGCATAGCTGATACCACCCAGAGAGGTTTTTAAGGACTGGAGACCCTTCTCACCTCATGCAGCCCCACACAGATCCTGGTGGCAGCCGATAGCGCTTTCTGCAACCAGCGTAGCTAGAGTCGAGCGGAGGGGCCAGCTGCATAAAGAGAAAGAGGCTTTTTTCTCCAACATAAAGCCCAAAGAAAATCATGGCGACTTCAAGGTCAGAGGGAAAGAGAAATTAAGTCA
Source organism: Rhagologus leucostigma (assembly GCA_013397725.1). Classification (NCBI taxonomy): domain Eukaryota; kingdom Metazoa; phylum Chordata; class Aves; order Passeriformes; genus Rhagologus; species Rhagologus leucostigma. The sequence continues at coordinate 1,105,401 of VZTD01000986.1, read as the reverse complement.
CGGGAGACGGAGCTGAAGATGGCAACAGGAAAAGAGTGCGGAGTCGCATGCCCAGCACAAAGCTTAAAAATACTTTTTGCAGGCCGTGGTAAAAACTGTACTGTCACAAACTGTCCTTTTCTCTTTAATCTACTTAAAAACATGGGGGGATAAGACTTTTGTGTACAGCCTGTGAGAAAAAGAAACGCGACCATGCCAGGTCATCTTGGAGCTATGAGACTTTTAGAGATTTTGTGAAGAAGAGAGCAGTTGCTTTTAAGCTGGAATTTGCCAATCCTTAAAAAAGAACACCCCGTGTGTGGCCCATGATGGCAGTTGTGGGAAGACTGAAAGATTCATGGGAAAGATGCTTTGTGCAGCAGCAGAATTTCTGGGCAGGTCTGTTGCCCTTTGAGCAGTTTGGAAACCACGTGAAGCAAAAGAAAACCTTTTTTCCTTAAATAGTGGAGAAACTTTTAAAAACTGTAATACTGACCAAAATTATAGTTTGTGCAAGTTGGGTAAAAAGGGGAGGTGCTGGAGGAAAAAGGGGGTTTTGTTTTAATTCCTTACTATTTCTTTTTACTTTTAATTCTATTAGTAATAAACTTCTTTATATTCTTTAAAGTTTGGAGCCTGCTTTGCATTCCTCCTAATTCTTATCTCACAGAAGATAAAAATGCGAACAAAACCACTACACTTAATTGGTGTTTCTGCCCGGTTTCGAACTGAATCCGCTACAACCTGCTGGAATGTGTCCACAGGAGGGACACAAAACAGGTCAGAGGGCTGAAACATCTCTCCTGTGAAGAAACCTGAGAGAGTTGGGGTTGTTCAGCCTGGAGAAGAGAAGGTTCTGGTGAGATCTTATAAGAGCCCTTCAATGCTTAGGAGAGTTGTGTTGGGAAGATGAGGACAGACTTGCTAATAATGATAGGACAAAGGGCAGTGGTTTTAAAATAAAAGAGTGTTGACTCAGACTAATATAAGGAAGAAATTTTTTATGATGAGGGTGCTGAAACACTGGTACAGGTGGCCCAGAGATGTCGCAGATTCCACATCCCTGGAAACAGATTATATGAGGCTCTGAGCTACCTGATCTAGATGAAGATGACCTTGCCCATTGCAGGTAGGATGGGCTGGAGGAGCTTTAAACGTTCCTTTCAACCCAAATGATTCTATGATCCTATGATTCTAAATCAAATTATTGGAGAAAGGAGTTTGCTTGATAGAACATACCCAGGAAAATAATATCTTGAATATCCAAACAATAATGTTATTAATCAGAAGTTTGTATGATCAAAAGTCTTTTCTATACCTAGCTTTTTAGAAATCTCAGGATATCTTCTTCACATATTTGTTCTTATTTGAATTTTTTTGATTAAGACAAATCCAAATATATTAGTTTGTACCGTTTGGCTCTAACTCCAATTGCAAATCAGAACACCTGCATTGATCTGTATTAACCACTGATGTCTCCCATTGTTGGCTAGTTAGCTATTTGATTTTGCAGAAGTCAAGATGGTAATTCAGTAAAGACACTGATTTTATCTCTTCTTATTTTCGTATTTACCATATGTGAGTTTTTTCTGTAAGCATCTCAGCATCAGAGTTTTAGAGGGTAAGGCACAGCTACTCATTCTAGAAAAAAAACAAGTCCAGGCCTACAAATTCATACAGTCAAAATTAAATAGGCTCATTATACATTTATCTTTGGGCTTATAGCTTCCAATACTTAGCAAGGAACGTGATATATAAGTGTATATTCAGCACTAAGTTAAATTTATTTAGTACAATATTTCATTTCATCCTAAGCTGATACAAAGTCCATGCTCAATAAATCCTCTAAATTAAAAACCTATGCTATATAAATAGAGGCTTGCCTTTTCTCCTCTATATTTTGCAAATACAAAATTCTTTATTAATATTTTTTTACTATGATCTTAAGAATGTTATTCACTTAGTATCTTATGAAAACCACAATATTTGAATTTTTGAATCAACTGGCTTGATTTTAATGTTGGCATGATTTTCTTTCAGAAACACTGCCCATTGCAACAGAGTTGGAACTAGATGATCATTAAAGTCCTTCCAAGTCCCTACCTAAATGCAGTTATCTAAGTGTTATTAGCCTGTTCGAGTGTCATCAAACACTGAAATAGGCTGCTCAGAGAGGCTGTGTAGTCTACATCTCTGTAGATATTAAAAATCTCACTGTGTGTGATTCTGGGCAACCTGTTCTAGCTGTCTGTGCCTGAACAGTGGGGGGAATCAGATGATTTGGAGAGGTCCTTTCCAGCCTCCACTATACTGTGGTTGATTCTGTGACTCTGTTTAATAGCTTTTTCTGAAGCCAAGAGAATTTATATTTCTGTCATGCATCATCTTTATATAAAGAATGGGATTGTCCTTTTTTATATAATACATCTAGTTTAAAAGAGAAATTCACTTTTTTCTTTAATTAAAAGAATTCTACAACAGTACTCTGTACCCAAGTTGACACTGGATGAAGTTGTCATAAAACTGATTGTAATAAACTCTGTCAGAAGGAGGAAGTCTGTGCTTATCTCTTCAGCCTATACTAATAACTGATGGTGTGATCCAGAGGTATAAAAATCTATTTGGTTTGACCTATCAGCTACCTCATTTTTAACTCTGTGATTGATACAAAAAAATGCACAAAGGCATTAATTATGCTGATAAACATATTAAATCAGTAAGAAATTGAAAATCTACAGAGTAAAAGGTATTCAAACATGATGAAGATAAGATCTGGCCAAAAGTTGGTTGGTAGGTCAGAATATCTCTAAGACATGCTGTGAGAGAGTCAGTGTGTCTGTGGTCTAATTGCAACCCACAACTGGGGTACACAAGTTGTTATGAAAGTAACCATAGAATCATAACATTAAAAACTCATAGTATAATTTGATTTGGAAGTGACCTTTAAATCTCATCTTATGCAACCCTTCTGCAATGAGCAGGGTCAACTTCAACTAGACCAGATTCCTCAGTCACATCCAACCTGACCTTGAGTGTTTCCAAGAATGGGACATCTACTGCTTCTCTGGGCAACTTTTTCCAGTATTTCACCACCCTCATTGTAAAAAACCTCTTCCTTATATGTTGTCTGAATTTCAGTTTAAAACCGTTACCCCTTATCCTATCACTACAGGCCTTATTAATATGTTTGTCCCCCTCTTCCTTAGAAGGCCACTACACTGGTAAAGCAGGACTTGCCCTTGGTGAAGCCGTGTTGGCTGTCTCAAATCACCTCCCTGTCCTCCGTGTACCTCAGCACAGCTTCTAGGAGGATCTGCTCCATGACTTTCCCAGGTACAGAGGTGTGGCTGACAGGTCGGTAGTTCCAACAGTCCTCCTTTCTACTCTTTTTAAAAATTGGTGCAACTTTTCCCTTTTTCCAGTCACCTGGGACTTCACCTATTGCCATGACTTTTCAGATGTCGTGGTGTAAAGCCCCAGACTCACTCGACAAGCTTCCTAAAGGAGCTTAGGTTTTTTTATACTCTAAGACAGGCTCACAGGAAAAACGTGATGTTCTCAGAAGTTAAACAACAAGCATTATAATAATAATCACTAGTTGAGTTCCACCATGATCCCAGCTCTTGGGACCCTCACCCAGGTGGAGTTTCACATGCGCTAGTGACTGACAGACACTCTGGGCTGGAATAGAGGTTCCAGGGGGGTGGGGTGTTGAGCAGGGCACATCCCATTTTCACAGAACATACCTTGCCCCGACTCACCCACACTTTGTTTTGAGACAGTAATCATTCTCTCCAGTCTCTCACAAGTGGAGAGTTTCTTTTCAACTATATCAAGCCAATTACCGTGAAACTCTGGGATGCACCTCATCAGGTGCCTTAAAGACCTTTATTAAATAAGTTAAATTTTCAGTAGGAAAAAAATTAGATGAAACATCCTAATCTTGACAATCTCATGTTCTCTTCAGACATTTGGTAAAGTTACCACTCTAAGTAATATGCTGAAGTGCTCACAAATATTGCCTCCATTCCAATTTCCTTAGACATGCACTAGGTTGGATAAAGTCTGACAGTTCAATAATCATTAGGAGTTGCTTGTCACAGCTGTTCATATGTGCATTAACTGAAGGAGATGTATATCATTAGGATGATTAATACATCATTTATAGTACCAATGAAAGGTCAGGCATAGATTGCAGTAAATCCCTGTGCTGGTAGTCAAATTAATAACATTTAGATTTTAAAAAGGAAATATTTTATACACATGTAGAATTTTCTTATAGTAGTGACCTATTACAGAGTTACTTTCCAAGGAGATTATTGTATTGTCCAGTATAGATTATGGGAGATGTAACAAAATTTTGAACACATTTAAAAAATATTTCAGCCATCTCTCTTTACACCTAAAGTGACTTCATAAGAGCAGAGATGCTATAGCAGGTAATGTAAAGACACTGTAGTCCATCAACAACTGGTTTTATACCAGTTTGTGAAATTTAATTATATTTTTGTAATCCCCTAGATATTTCATAAATAACACAGTCTGTTCTCTTGTGTGAAGAATCAGCTCCTTCATAATGATAGAACAAACTATTAAATCTATCTTTATCAATATATGTCTGCAGAGAAAATAAAAAATACTTTTATTGGTTTTGTTTCTTATTTATGACAATAAATAAGTAAACACTGTTAGAAATCATTCTTTTTTTCTGGCTTGTTATACAATGATGTTTGCTGTTAGCCTAAATATAGATTCTCAGTGTTCCTTGCAAGAACAGAAGATACTATCCATATTTCTCTTCCTTCACCTGCTACTTAAGACCCGTGGAACCTGATGTATTTGAACAGCCTATTAATTTTCCCATGTCTTAGTATTTCTATCACATTTTGTACACTAAGGATTTGAGTACAGAAGAAACAATACCACCATAAAACATCAGAATGATGAATAGTTTCAAGCCAGGCCCTTATTGTCCTGTCTCAAGTGCATTCAGTACCTCGAAACCATCACATTCAGAAAGTTTTGAGATCAAAAAAATCAATAAAGCACAGCAACCAAAAGGAAGTCAGAAAAGGACCTAGTCTCTTCACCATGTGTGTTTTACCTGGTTTATTTTATCTCCTGTCGCCCCAAATCTTGGAAACTCTCAACAGTGTAATAGCTATATTTCGCATTCTTTTTTAATCATCCATTTCTTTCTCTATTGGCTTCATATCCCTCTTCAGCCCAAAGACAAACCCTCAAGCTTCAGTGCGTGGAAGAAAATTAGTTTTATAAACATAAATCATTTAAATCCAAGAAATGTAGCTGAGTTTTTAACTGCAGGTTTGTTTTTTGTTAAATAGTTTATTACTTTAAATATTATTTGAACTATTGTGTTCTCTTTAAATTTTAAAAATTGTGTTCTCTTTACATATTTAATATAGTAACTTGAAAGGCTACTACACTACTGATGAAAGATGTATATGTAATATGAAACTGTATTGCTCAATGCAGTGGTGTGCTATAGGAAGACAAACTGTATCCTTCCCAAAAATAATTTCTGTGCATTAATTATATTTGTAAACTCATACATAAGAGTAAATTGCAAAACAACAAATTTGTTTTTGTATTTTCCTTACTGTAGCTAATTATTCTTATACTGAGAAAAAATACAGGAAAGAGATGGAAAATTCTATTGAATTATTATTTCAGTATACTGGAGCTCATTTTTCTAGACATCTCACACATCACTGTGAGAAATAGCAGGCCTTAATTCCTCTATTAGCCAAACCCTCATATTCACAGGCACTGTGTGGGCATTGTACATAAACAGTTTTTCAGTGACTCTTCTGCAGACACAGAGATACAGAGGCTCTTATACCCCTCACACAGTCTGCCTTCCCTGCTGTCCAGAGGACTTATAAGAGTTCTGTCTGACTTTTCAGATAAAGCATTTTGGATTCCCCAACACTGAATGCAGGCTTTTTGCATAATAAGGCAGAAATCTCTTTTTCTACCTTATACTCTCCAGGAAAAAAAAAAAAATTAATTCATGGCATATTTTAAGGAAAACGTACAAAGCTGAAAAGGATTAAAACAAATCATTCTATTGCTTACATAATTCGTAACCTTCTATCTAAGTCCTATGTCTTCACTCAGATGAATGCAGTATTGGAATGAACCCCTGTCTGCAGTAGTTCTTGAGTCCCACTGTACAACTGGGAGTAGCTAGAGTAGAATTTCCAAGGTGTAGCTAGAACACAGAAGGGAGAAAAGGGAGAAAAAGAAAACCTAAGACATGCTGAGTGAGAATTTCAACTCATAGATCAACCAGGTCACACTAAGGTCTAATTTACATGAAAGTTTTCCTTCCCATCTCAGTATTGATTTAGTATACTTTGTACATTAATAAGTATTAGATTTCTGTACACAGAGAGCAAACTGTAACCTCTTACAAGGAAAAAAAGCGAATATTAAATGTGTGTCACATAACAGAACCTTCATGCCAAAGAATCTTCTATGGTTAGAGCTACAGGACCTCACTAGTGAGAAATTTCTCTCTTTGATATATAGATACATAATCCACAGGGAAATATGGTCATCTGTTATGCAGATCTGAATTTGCTTAGGAATGTATTTCACAATGAATAGCATTTCAGTGTGCAAAGAACAAGCAACGATTGGAGTAAATTTGTAAAAAATACAGAATAAATTGTTCTTTCTGAAATGATTCTTAACTCTGACAGATTTAGCCTATGCTCAAATAAGCATACACTCTCCTTGTCAGTAGCGCCATAGCACTTCCTCCTTACAATTTTTCTACCTGCACCTGAATTAAAAATTTCAGAAATACAGTCGTTAAGCATTAAGGTCTTCTGTATTTAGGCTTGCTGTTGTGATAGACCACATCCTGCTGTAATCACCTAAGCAACATTCCAGAGATACAATTTTGGTTTTTTCGCTATTAAGAATGCGGGGAAAAAAAAAAAAGGAACTATCATATTTTCCACTGCAAAAATATTTTGCTCTATTGCAATCTTGTAACAGTGTATGGTTTACCTGGCGGAATGTATTAAGTATTTATGATCTTTTTTACACTTAATTAGATCTCACAGTTCGTTAATTGCAACTTATTAGGTAATATTAGGTTTCTGAAAAACATTTCTCTTGACAATCTCATTAGCTTATTTAGAGATTTGACGAGAGTTTTGAAGACTGAAGAGCAGTAGATGACTGAGGAAGCATACCAACACCAAGAGGATGCTGTGTGACTCAGTGCTCTTTGCTCAGGAGAACAAACCACCTATTATAGAGGATCTAGAGACTACAAGACTGTGCTGTAAGCCAGAGGAAAAGATATGAACTACAGAAGTTAGGTGGCAAAGGGTTCTGAAGAGAGAAAAAAAACCCTCTCCAAATCTATTAGTCTTTCTTCAAACCACAACAAATGACACTTTAGGATTCCCAGATGCAGCAGATGAAGCACACCCAAACACCTCAGCAAAATGATGGCTCAGATGGTTTTCAGTTGCATTCACTTGATCCTTCAGGGAAGAGAGTAAAGGGAACAAGATAATGAAATCAAAAGATAAATCCCAGACAGGTGTTATTTAAATTACACGCATATCTGTTGAGACACAGAACTAATGGATGTACTCTCTGAGAGCTGTTGGCATTGTATCTCTTTGGGGTTTGAGGCTGGTGCTGATGATAAGAGGAACTGTAGAGGAAAAGAACTGAGAAGAGTACTGAGAAAGTGACTGATATGAATCCTATACAATTTTAATACGTAGAGGGAGGTAAACAAAACTACAACAAAAGTCAATCCCATACCAGTTTATAAGAAGGAAGGATGCTAAGAACAGAAATAGTACTCGTATTGACCAAAAGAGTAATCAGGGGGTTCTGACTGTGCCTATTGTTATTATAAGACTTATTCTGTCCTAAAAGAAGCATCATAAATATTTGTACCCTAAAATGGCAGTTTGACTGATGAAATGAGAATTTATAGTGTAGGATGTGAAACCAAATACTATGAATGGAAATATGGAAATCAGAGAGATTGGCAGTTTAAATTTTTCATGTGAGTAAAACACGTGATGCTAGGGGCAGAAAAGAAACAAAAAGTGTAGCAGAGTAGTATTATTTTACCTATACATTAGACTCTAAGAAAATAAAGGATAACATAGATAGAATATCTGCTTGATTAGATTTTTCTTTAAAAAGATATAATATGACCACATTGAAATTGTATCCTATGGAAATAAAAACAAGTTATCAGGGAAACTGGAGAGAAAGTAATTTTAAAAATATGTTGGAAGAAGAAAACTATTGAAGTGGTGGAAAAAGATTCTTTAGAGCCATTAAATAAATACTGTATAATGTATAGTACACATCTACAAAGCCTAATAATACAAGTCAGGTCTGTATTTTTACAACACTGATTAGAATAAGGTTTTTTTATAAATTAGACTTGCCCCAAGAACACATGATCACATGCCTCCAAGACAGCTAAAAAACTAAGTATTTCTTTTGACGTAATGCTGCAAATCATAAACGAAATAAAAGTATGAAATGAAAAATCTAACAACCTAAAATAGTAGTGAAGGAGGATGGATCAGATCATCCTTGGGCAAAATTTTTTGTATGGCTTGACTACTAAAATTGTATAAGAGAAAGTGAAAAGACAATAAAAATTGTATTTCAGTGTTCTCAAGGATGGTTAGTCACACAGGAACCCAGATTGCACAAGCACTGACCCTGGAATACTGCAGGTACTTAGGCAACAAGTCAAAGATGATGATAATAGAGGACTAGCAGTTCAGTAGATTGTTCCTGTGCTCATAGATATAGCCAAGGTACTGATTAGGCTTCATGACAGACTGTCACCCTTCTTGAATCATTTTAACATAATTATGCTCCTTCAGCTATCATTTCCCTGTATTTGGCATGGACAAAGCCAATTTAAATGCATTTCCTGTAAATGGGCAATTTTCATAGGTATTGGATGTGGTCTTGGACATTTAAAGTTCAATATCTTTGTCATCAGACAGCTTTTGCATGGATTTACAATTTTGTGCTTGTTGAGGAGCTTAGCTGAGTATTTTAACATTCAGGCTCTTATTCTCTGCAACTATTCCCTAGTATACAGCGAGAGAGAGAGAGAAAATGACTACATGTCATATGTATTCCTCCTTATTATTTTTAACCCTTTTTTTTAAGAACTTTAATTTTTTTTTGTATTTTCTTGATTTTCCTGTTCAGTAAAGGGAGAAATATGTCTTTGTGTTTGTGTGTATATGTGTAAAAATCAATCTTCACACATTTTGGATTATGATTAAAATGAAGGAATTCAAAGCATTTTCAATAGACGAGCACTTACAAAAAATTTTAACACATTCTAAAGTGACAAAAACAACAATATACCTGGCAAATACTTGAGAGAGAAACAACAGTAGGTATCACTTTGTTTGATTTTACACATTACCTACAGATGCCTTTCTCTTGGGACAAAAACATGAAACAAAACAACACAAGGCTTAAACCCAGTTCATTCAGACCATAGGTAAAACGTAGGTTGAGTAATATGGAAAAATTACGTAACATACAGTACTGTAAATATATTGTAGTAGACTAGTATTATAATGTACTAATTTAATAACTAAGAAAAACTGTGACAATGGTACAAGTTTTAATTTAGGTATGATGCTAAATTTTTGTACTAGATTTAGACAAGTCTATATATGAACAGAAAACATTACTCTTGCAGAGCAAGAACCTAGAAAGTTCTGAGCTTTTGAATCAGTAATAGTGGTCATACTAAATGTGTGGGATCTTTTAAAAAACACATGCTATTCTGTGTTTTCTTCCTCCATGAATAATTATGGGCTATGCTACTTTTCATTCAGAAACTTTTAGCTCTGTTACATCAAAATAAATGAGAAAAACAATGTAATGGCTGCATAAAGGTAAATTGGGCACTCATTCCAGAAAAAGCCAGTTATAGAAATACTGGTGAGCAGAACTATTTAAAAAAAAACCCTCTGAATTTTCAAAATTAGGAGTTACAGTCTTTTATCATCCATTTATATAGATTGTATTTGCAGATATTTTGTAAAAATATCAAGTGATCTGACATATTTTTTCCAGTTCGTAATTTCATCTGTACCCTGTGCATCTTTATTATACTTCCACAAATTATATTTACAGTTTCATAGCATTCAACATCTTTGTAGTGTTCATTTACACTCATCCAGTGTAATTCAGTGGTCTATATTTCCACATTTCTCTCTCCCCACCCAAAACTATCTTGTTTCTCTACCTAAATCTTTAAAAAAAAACCATTTAAAATGTAGAAACAATTGTCTGTAAAGAAGATTAGTATACAGGCAGAAGAAAGCTCATTTCCCTCTAATCCTACCTCATCAATCAAGAATTTAAAATAAAGGCCTTTCTCTAAAGGAATCAGACTCTAATGAATTATTGTCCAGGTGTCAGTGACTTAACTCATGCTAACAGAAAAACACAGATTTAAACTCTGTTCTTAACATCACTCTCTTATTACATTTCAGGTGTTTTAGGCAGTGAAACTCTATACAATACTGTCATGTCAATTCACCTTGGGGTATGATTCTACTAAATTGTAGGACATTGAGTTCTGCCTATTTTGTTACATTTTTTGGTTAAATGTAACTCTGTCTGATGGCCATCTTTACTTCCTCTTGGTGTCATAACTCTCTAAAGTGTAATAAATTTTATTACATAATTTTAAATCTATTAAAGCTCCAGTTTTGTTTCTTTAAAACAGAAATGCATTTGTTACAGATAACACCCACACATAGATTTGACTAATTTCCACTGATGTATGTGCAAACCTGAATGAAGATATTAAGTATAAGTTATATATCCTCCTGAGAAACTAAACCAAAGTGCTTTAAGGGGATGTTTGAAAACTGATCATAAATACAGGCCTCCTCTTCAATACATTATGATTGATCAACAAGGATATAAAGTGAAGCTTATTAATTCAGAAACCATGTCTTACTGAAGGTTGTGGATAATAAATTACAAAATGCTCTTTTTTTTTCTTAATGGAGTTTCTTAAAGCACATGCGTAATACCAAAAAAATCCCACATTTAACCCAGTTTTACTCCCAGAGTATTCCCAGTTCAGCTAATTTGAAAAGACGAATTCTCATTAAAAGCAAAAGGGGGCAATATAAAGGCAGCAATAACAGAATAATGTATTTAAGGTCTGAATGACCTGGGGTTTGTTTTGTTCTCTGAGAGTTTACTTGTTTTGACATAAAAGATTAACAGTTCAGCAGAATAGAACAGTTTTTGTTTTCCTTATCCTGCTATTTCTACATAATATTCAAAGCTAATGAATGGCTTTGACTAAGATTAAATGACAGGAAATTCAACAGTAAAACTGAAAGAGAAATGACTTTTCACATTCAAATAAACATAATTTGAGAAATTAAGGGATGAAACACTGTTGAGTATAAAATAAACATTAATCCTCGGAGTTGCACACAGACATATCTTTCGGAGACATCAAATTGCATGTAACTGAAGTCATCTCTCACCCATTAATGAGCAGAAACAGATATTTTAAAAGCAATTTGGTGAAGGATTGATTTTAGGTGTTCCAGGTAAACTGTGTTCTACAAGATTTAATGTCAATCATCATGTTTTCCTTGATAGACATTGAAAAACCAAAAAGGATGAAACCAATTTTAGCATTGGTATGCCTAACACTCATTGACTCAGGTAATTTATATTCACCCTCAAAGGCATTCTCAAGGCCAAATTCCTTTATCATCCCCTCTGGCTCAGAGTCTGAGACTATAATTGGACATATGGGAGTGCTCATCTGGAGAGAATGTCAAGTCTAGTCAACATCCTCTGATGTAGTTTCAGGCAGTCTAGACCTAGATGTACATTAAGACACCTCCCAAAGAACACACTCCATTATGCCCTCAAGCTGGGCTGTGGAGTCAGTGTACCTGTGACTCTCAACACAGAGGAACTGCTGCTACCTTCTTGTTTCACCTCTACAGTGGCAAACTGGAGAATGTTCACAAGAACCAAAATAGCTAGTCTGATTTTTCACAAGAGCCTCTGCTCTTGGAGTTCCTGCTCCAACACTGGCCAAGAGACAAGATGATAGCTGAGTTCTCTTTCAAGCAGAAGACATAAAACTGTCAGTGAACAGGCAAATCATGACATAAAATCATAGCAAAAGTGCACACAACCCTTGTCACTTGACACCTGTTTAACTGAATTTAACGCACTCGTGATTTGTTCCTTCCTTCCTTGTCTTCATTCCAATGATTCATTTTGGAACAAGTAACAGTGCTGCTCATAATCAATAGGAAGGCCAGCCCTGGCTTAGAAATAAAAACAATTTAAAAAGGAGATTGACTCTTTAACCTTTAATCGCACAAAAAATTATACTCTAATACATTTGCATCCCACGTTTTTGCATTGGTCCCTGTCTGCCCAGAATTTTTTTATTTCATTCAACTCGGCTGTGAAACTAATTGTGAGTAGACAGGTGGAATAAAATTTCCTATAACTTACACAGATGCTTGACTCTTCATCCAGGTTCTAGCAACTTTGGTTTGTGATTACACCAAATCACAAAGTCAGAAATGCAGTTCAACAGGGTCATTCATATAAAAATGGCTTTACGACTGCTTGGAAGACAGATTCACTCCCAGAATTTCTTTTCCTCAGTTCTATTAATACTCTAGGTCTATTATAAGATAAAATTGTTTTCAATCCCCCTTCCAATGTGCCTCAGCCTTCAGGTAAAATGCACTTTACAGCAAAGTTGCACCTTAAGCATAGATGATTGGAAAGATTGTTAATAAAGATGGCTACTGGCACTCCAGTAATGAAGCAATCCTAAGGAACAGTGCATCAGAACAATGAAGGAACTCCCTGAGTTCACTTCAAAGAGTCATAAGTAATGGGAAGCCAGTACAGACCTAAGAAAATATGGCATACAAAAAAAATAACTTGGAGGAGAATTCACAGCCATCAGCAAATACATTTCTTTATTCCCACTAGGCTAAGAAAATTATTTAGTAATTCTTGGTACAGAGAAAGAGAATAGAGGGTTGCTCAAACCAGTGCAATACTCCAAATGCATATCCATTTTGTACAGTAAGGATAGTCAGTAGGACTAAGAATCAGTTCACTTACTGTGAAGTGACACTGTCACCTTTCTATTTTAAGGATATTACTTATAGTACTTCCAAATGAGTTACGAAAATGACAGTGAAAGCAGCGTATTTTGAGAATGCCTGTGTGATTAAGAAAAACAGAGAAATACAATAGTAACGATAGATTGAACTCAGTCTTTCCTTCTCTTGGTAACAAAAATTACATCTCCTACAGTTAAAAAAAAATTCTTGAAGGAGTATAATATTATAGAAACATAACCTTAAACAAAGAATTTTCTGGCAGTTTGCAAATCTGAAAAAGATCTACATTCAAAAGCCCAGTTATTTTCTAAAATGTGAGAAATCTAAGAGAACAAAGAGCAGTCACCCTAGGAAGTAAACAAACAGGTATTTTAACCATAGTAGATATAATTTCTAAAGTGTTTTCTGTGTATTCTACTAGGTACCATGCAAGATTGCCTCTACTCCATCAGCATGACTGACTGGGAATTGCACATAGGGATTCATTCAGTGAATACATAGTTAGTTCTGACTTCAAAAGTGAGCATGAGAAATAGAAAGGTTGCACATGCGAAAGTTGCGTAAGACTTTCAAACAACGTTCCAAGTCACATTGTGTCCAGTACTTTCAGTCTGAGCTTGCTAGTTGCTGCATTACTTTTATGTATTACAGACAAATATGATACATATAAAATTATACTTCATAAGGAGAGAAAATGCCATCTCATATTCAGTTTTGATAGTGAATTATAAAGTGTAATAAATATTAACAAAATTTTTATCACCCATTGGTTTTTTACACGTAAAGCATTCAGGACTTAATAAATTACAAAATCTGAGGAAACTTTTGTAATGATTCCTGAAACTATGCCATTTTCATGTTCAAAAATTAACCCAAGATAATTTTTTGGTTATTACATGACAAAAGATGTCTGGAAAGAGTGGGCGATGCAAATGAGTGCCAATGAATGCTTTCACATACCGAGGCAGAGGCAGTTTACACAAATCCCTAATCAAAATCCAAGGAAACTGAAATCAAGCTACTGTGTGACCCTTTTATTCCAAATTATGGATATTTTTGTCTTTTTAGGAAGTGAATGTTGCGCAATAAGTACAGAAATTACATGTAGAAACAGGGTCTGCTTGTAATCAGTAATCAAGGAAAGCAAAAATCAAGAATGTCAAACATGACAGATAATAAATTGGAAATTTTGCTATAAAATCTAGTTGAACAAGTGTAGGTAGGTAAATAAAGTTTGACTTTATATGGGAAATGTACACTCTTACTAAAGTGTGTAGAACTCATAGGCCTTGGAGAAAAAGAGTATCTAACTTTAATTTTGGCCCACTGATGCAGAAAATAAAAATTTTAAGATGTCTGGAACAAATTTGGAATATAGTGGGCGGAGAAAATTACTGCTAGTGAAAGGAATGTTTCAGTGAAAGGAATGTTTCTACCTGCCTTGCCATTACTACTGTTTCAACCTCTCACTAGTACTAACTCTCTAAGAAAGAGAGTATGAACTCCAATTTTATGAGAAAGAAATAATAATACTGAATAATTCACCTGCAGAGGCCAGCGTCATAGAATATTTCAGCAGTGCCAGATATAGATTCTGGCGCCTGATGCAAAATTGCAGAGGTCTGAGTCAAGTCAAAACTGAATTTAAAAAGATAGGTTTTGACCCAGAAGATCTCTGCCAAGGTGCCAAAGTAGATGAATCTCCCTTTTCAATTCCAAAAATGGTTAAGCAGCAGCTCAGCTGACTGGTGTTCTGGGTTATAGGATCTACATATTAATTTCTAGCTATAACATCTCTGTTTTGGTGTGTTTAAAAGAGCAACCTCAAGGATTTTGGTTTTGAAGTCAGTGCTAAAATTTCCAGCAGTTCGGACACAAGAAAAAATATCAAAAAATGGTAAACAAATTGCACAAATGCTGGGAGTATTATATAGCTATACTATTCATACGACATGGGCAGGATCAGACACAATGTCATAATACAGATAGTCTGTTGGTAAAGTAATAGCAGCAGAAGAAAAACACAGATAACAACAGTCCAGAGGGGATAACTAATGAAGAAGAGAAAAGAAAAGTAGGAAATGAGGCTATATCAGGCTCTGAGTACACAAACATGTGAAAGACTGCATATGACATGAAAAGATTTAGCTATCAATGCATAGGAGGTAGAATTCGTAAACAGTCATGAAGGAAACAGGTAATTATATTAATGCTAACACACGAGAGGTTTTTAACTCTTTTTTCTGGATTTGTTTGCTTTTGTTTACACAGAATAAACAACCTGCTATTAAAAGCTTTTGTTTTGTTTATCTCAGACATGGTATTCCCCCAGGAGTGCAAAGAATGTTTATGTGACACTGGTTACAATGATATCTCTGAACCCAGATATACCTCAAAATTATCAGTAATTAATTAGAACTGCTCCCTGAGTTTTCTCAGACGCATCTACAGTATTTTCTGCTTGGTAAAACTCTCTTTACCTCATGCACAATACATTCACTCCCACACAGACTATGCCTGAAGCACTTGATGGCAGTTTATCAAACTATACACAGCTTTCTAAAAGGTATTAAATATAGGTCTTAATATAAAAAAGCATAACTCTGGTACTAACCTTAGTCTTATTAACATGTTTAAAAATTCTCATCCTAAAAGCTTAACCCCATGTAGTTTTTTGGGGTTCATTATCCACAGAGGTATATTAAAAAAAAAAACCAACAAACAAAACATATCACTGCAGCAGGGGAACTGTCCCTTGTCCATGTGGTCTTGAGTCTGGACTGAAAGAAAATGAACAGTGGACGCAAAGAGAGAGGATGATCTGGGGAGTAATGAGTGCTTGAAAGACATGGGATACCTATAAACGTGTATCCACAGACATGACATTGCACATATTTTGTCCTCTCTTCCCTTCCAAATAAACAAGCATTTATGAATAGCCTTGGCGTCTGGGTTTCTGCAGAATATTGAGAAGGGTAACATTTCTGCATAGTGCATTGCTGTTTATTCTGAAATAGTTTTAGACATTTGTAATTAACATGTGAAATAAGCTAACAGAGCAGCAGAAATATATAAGTGCCATGAAGTCTTATTGCTAGAAACTCATGAGCCGCTTCATTAGTTCAGATCAAGACTCATACAGAGTTTTGATTAATTTTTTTTTTAAAGTCATATAGTTAATCTTACATAAGAAGGTAAATTGCCTGAGAAAGTATTTCTTCTTCCATGCGTAATTAAGTCAATACTCACTCATGTCGAAAAAAAATCAAACATCATTTTTGGTATACAAATTAGTAATGAAGGAGTGACTCATAAAGACTAAAAGACAACTGTTAAGGGAAGGGTTAACTTTAATACTCTTCCTTTCTATTCCCAATGACACTAAAGAATATACAAAGAAATTAAAATGGTTTTCATGATGAGATTCTTTGTAGTTTTCTCAAGTTTAGTAAGAATTAAATATTAAGTTTTGGGTTGTCTCTGGTCAATCACATCAATAACGACACTGTTAATCAATTTTTATTTCTTGTAGTTGTACAGAAAAACAATGTTGCTGTGTTTTGGATTTTAAAAATGGAACTCTAAAAACATGTCTTTGTCATTTAATTCCCCAATATCTTTATCATCACACCAATATGCCTATGTGCTGTATAATCTGCTTATAGCCACAGATCACAAATGTTTCTGCCAATGGCTTAAAGTGTTTTCTTTCAGGTTCTGAGAAGTCACAATGTGAGCACAATAAACTGATCAAAAATGCTAACAGATAACTGAAAAATGCTGCCTACTGCTACCTGTAAATACAAACAGTAATAGTTAAACCTTCTTGTCTTCGTTACTTACAAAAGCAATCACACAGTGTCCCATTAACCAGACTTCCCTACATATATTGGGCTGTACTGATGAAGTTACAAGACCCCATCATTTCGTTAAAATTTTGGGTATATTTCTTGCACCAAACGGCAGGAAAATTACTGCTACTGTTTTTTGCAGCTTCACTTGCACTGTTCTTGTTCTGGTTGAAAATTACTCATCTGATCCTTTGGCATTTTGAATCCATTCTCACCCTTTAGCAAGAGAGGAAGTTTGTGTGGCTGTTCCTTCAGTGGACAGATGATGAGAAGTGAACTACTGGCAATACGAAAGGCCTGCCACAGTTATCTCAGTCCCAAGAGCCTAGTTATCTCATCAATACCACTACAGAAAGCTCTGGAGCTGATGCAGAGGAATCTGAATCTACTTGCAGAGTATGGGATTGCAGAGGAAGGCAGGGGAGGCAGTGGCAAGGGGAGGAGATAGATGATGTGATTGCATGTACTTTTGGACACATGAGCATCCACCATGATAAAGACTTTGCAAAGGGGAGCTGGTCGCACAAGTTTTTTTCATTCTGTGCCAGAGCAGCTCATAACAGTGTATTTAGCATTAATATCGTGGATTTTTACAAAGCTGTAGAACCTGTTCTTACTTACCACATGATACAGACAGCTATGGCATAAGAATACCTATCTGTATTTCAGGAATACGAGCTTTTTTGTTTAAAGCTAGTGACCGTAGCAAATGCAGGACATCAAATGAGTCCATGCTTCCTGATGTGAGACAAAGGGTAACTATTTAATAGCTGCTCCCGAAATACCTGTTTCATTGTTACATGGAAATTCTGCTGGAAAAAACACAAAAAATGTTCAAACAACCCAATGTATGTGAAACACTTTTGCATCCTCAGTGGACTTGTCTGCAAAGTAAAGAGCTGTGCCAAAATATGCTGTGCCTGACATGTATTTCAGTGGAAATTATGGCCTATAGACTCTTTCTCTCACACAATCCTGTTTCGATCAGTTAGATTCTTTTTCTGTTGTCATAGCAACAGGCAGAAACCTTACCACCCTGATCAAAATTCCCTGACATTCATCTTAGGAAGACCTCTAAGCAAGCAAGCACTTGCTCTCCTTACTGTGATTTCTGACTTTTTCATCTATGTCAGAAGTACTCCTGTCAGAAAAGAGTGGTTTATTACTCTTGAACAACATCCTTACCTCAGGGATGTTGAAGAAATCTTTCCCATTTTGGAAGGGACCTGGACTTTGAGTGGGTGCTAGCTGTGTACACCCAAAACTGTGTGTGGGTGGCAGATGTGGACTTCATTACAGGTGTTTCAGTAGCTTGGTGATTCTTCCAAAATATGCTTGTTTGATGTTTGGGGGTTTTTTAATTTTTGGTGTCACTTTTCTGATTTATTGATGAGTGGTCATTTTTCTCTTAGTGATATATACACCATTGAATCCTCCAGTGCCTACTGAGTTCCTGCCTAAAATATATTGAATATTGACTGTGAGAATGATAAATATACTGAAACAAACAGCAGAAATCAACAGTCGAAATTTCTTATACAGGTATTATGTAAGTCGTGACATTGTATTTGGAAAAGATAGAGGAGGCATGAGGGATGATACTCAGAGAGTATTTCATAACAGTAAAACTGGGATAACACTATGTATTATGGTGCGCATGTGGATTCTTTGCACTAGATCAACTGTATTTACAGACTTTCAAGAAACAATAAATCAAGACAGACATAGCCATACTTGAATATAGACATTCTTTGGGGTTTTTCATCATCTGTTGGAATAACATGTATGCAAATCAAAGCCTATATCTGAATAAGAGTTGGATTTGTTCAGCCTGGAGAAGAGAAGGCTCCAGAAGGGTCTTACTGCAAGCTTTCCTTACCTAAAGGAGGCTAAAAGAAAGCTGGAAGGGACTTTTTACAAGAGCATTTCGTGATAGGACAAGGGGAATAGCCTTAAATGGCAAAAGTGTAGCTTTAGATTCAATTTTAGGAAGAAGTTATTTCCTGTGATCGTGGTGAGGCACTGGAACAGGTTGCCCAGGGAAGCTGTGGATGCCTTATCCCTGAAATTGTTTAGACCAGGCTGGATGGGCTTTGCACAACCCAGTCTAGTGCAGTGTCTCTGCCCATAGTGGGAGGGAGTTGAAATTAGATGATCTTTAAGGTCCCTTCTAACCCAAACCATTCTATGATTCTATGATCCTATTATAATTATTGTGAAAGTCAAATAGCTAGAAAGGAATGAAATTAGGAACTGATCCAATATTTACCTCAAAAACCCAAGCAGAGTTCAGGGGGAAACTGTCATTTCCTCATCTTCTCATTTGCCTTCATAATGGCACACCAATCAGTAGACATCCAAAATATCCAATGTCTTACTCCCAGAGTAAGAACATATGTGAATCAAGACCTGATCAGCTGCACAATTGCTGATCAGAAACAGAATTAAGATTATTAATCATATAAACAAATATATAACTATATAATGTACTAATGATTTATTTACTGATACTTTATTACTAATACTGTATTTTTCACTGCAGTAGCAAACAGATGCCCCTTGGCAAAGAGTGTAAGTTTTATACAAGTCTTGGTCTTTTATATAGTGGATCAATTCTATAGTCAGTTATAAAGTTGGAAGAAAGAATGAGTCTTTTTTTTGTTTGGTGTCTATATGAATTAAACAGTGAAGAAGTGACAAGTAAGATACTCAACTTGTAAATTCTTTTTTCCTAAACAAAAATTATTTACCAGAATGTAAATTTATGTGGTAACTACAGTCCAATTCCCAACTGATGGTTTTTTACAAATCTAGATTCTTAGACTTTACACATTAATTTTTTTTTATTTAATAATATTAATTAATTTTACAACTTAAATAACTGATAATGTATAGAGGCAATGAATCACATTAAATACTGGCAGGTAGGAAAAAATGTTCTGTATAAAGTCGGAAGACCACATATACTAATGTCTGGTAGCATGCATGTTTGAACAGCCCATAAATAAGATTCAAGATACATCCAAAAATGGTTCACATTATTTTTTTTCTCAAATTACTTTAGTTATATCTCCGAACTTAATTCCAAGTCTTTATGTTTCTTTCTTAATTTAAATTACATTAATTTAGCAGTATTTTAACAAAGGCCTTTGCAGTGGCAGAATCAAATTATAGAGAAAGTCATATTTAGAAGGAGTACTATTAATCCTTCTTTCACAAGTAGTAATATTAAATCATTATATCTATTTTTTTTATTCTAAAAGTTATTCTCTAACTGGAGATATTCTATAACTAGTTATTGCATGTTCACCTAAGGAGTACAGTAAGGAAATGTGAGAACATTAGAAGAAAATTACTATATAGAAAAGCGTAAATACTATATCCTTTACTGATTTGTCAGTCATTTGCTCTATTAATAAAACATCTATCAAAGGTTTTTCTCATTTAGATAGCTCTGTCCTGGATACTTCAAGAAACATTACAGCATGTGCCAGTTATAAGGTCTGAGGGAATTCCAGTCTCTGGAAATTTATTTAAGAGCACACCTGGCATTCCAGATGTATGAGGAATATGGCTTATTCCTGTTGATCCACTCTTCTACAGTGCCTTGTGTTGGTCCTCATCTCAAATAGCAATACTTTGTCCTGCCCACAGAAAGAAGAAGGTGCTAAAATCTTTGCAAAAGAGTAAAATGCCAAAATTTTGAATGCTAAGTAGATGGACTTCTAGTGTATCTCTGCAGGAACATAATCATAATGGATATTATTATCTATATATATGTTTGAGGAGCACAACATTTCTTTTCCTCTGCAGTGACCAAGTTTTCCTCATTTCTATTAGCTGAAAAGGTATTCTTCCTACCATTTTCAGTTATTAAATAAGATGAATATTAAGGCAGGAATTTTAAGTGTAAAATTATCTTGACGCTTAAATGCACCTGAAAATCACATAAAATCTCTTTGAAATCTTTTTTTAAATATAGAAAGACCTTCAAATATAGCATCTAACAGTTGCTTCTCAAACAAAAACCTTTCCTAGATTTTTTCCTGTTTTAGCCCATTTAGAAAGGATGTAGATCTTGCTTCACAGAAGAAGGAAGTCTGAATAAGCAAAATGAAAGCCCTTTTGCTAGCAATATGAGTGAAATATGATCTACATATCACTTAAGGTTTTGTGACTTTATGTGCCTTAATCCATTGATTCAAACAGTGTGATGTGAAAGATGCGGAAAATTTCGAAGTCTTTTTTAAACCTTCCTTCTACAGTTTCATAAAGACATAATAAAGAGAGGTCAGATTTAAAAATAAAAATAAATAAACCCAAATTTAAAAAAAAAACCCAGATGACATGCTTTATTGTAGTTCAAAAAGAGAAGCAAGAAGCATACTTATTCTTTTTATGAATAAAATTCTGTTTTGAATGAAAGAAGAAAGGCATTTAACACAGCAGTACTATTCTTATAATTAATTTGCTTTTCTTATTATTGAAAACAATATTCTTTTTCCCAGACAAACTACTAAATAAGGTTTCTGAAACGTGTCTGTTCCCCACCTTTATAGTGCTTGGATTAATTACAGCATGACCTGCACAATAGGGAAGAGATAAAACTTTGCCAATAAATTATGACACTTCAAAGAAATAAAAGAGGTTATTTGATATAGAATTCTATGAGCTTCACCATACGCAGGGGGGCCCCAGGGCATTTGAATTCAGTTCAAGCCATTATAGATACATAGAATACTTGAATATGTCTCAGTCTTGTTGAACACTTTTAAATGCATTAGCTGAAACCAAACTGCTATCCACCTATAATAGAGTTGTATTTGCGTGAGTGGTGTGAGAACGTCAAAAGGTTCAGAGTTCAGATTAATTTTGGTTCTTCATTAAGAAATATCCACGCAGGTGGCATTGCAGCCTTTTGAACTTGCAGTCTAATTTTCCTCTGGTTTCCTTCTTGCTGTCCCAGAAATTCTCTCAAAAGCTGTTCCAATCTCTTTTTTTTTGATTCCTTTTTATTTATGTAGTGGTGTAGGAAACTATTTTCTTTATTATCAAATAGCTACTGCACCTCTTTTGCCCTTCATGGTTCTGAGGCTGATGTTCTGAACTGACAACTTTCTTCTGGAGTCTAGAATATTTGGAAATGGAACAATGAGGAAAACTCTTATGAGCTGTACCACAAGTCTGGAAATTCCTGCCAAGACCGAACAATGCTTTCGAAATTAGCAGGCACTGAAACCCATGCCTTGCAATATGACATTCTGAGCATACCTGGATGACATGAATCCAAATACTCCTTCCATCACGTCAAAGATTTCCCAGTCCCAAAAGAATGTAAATATGTCAACAGAACCCACTCCAGCAAAACAGAGAGAAATACACATGGGGTGGCCTCTCTGACCCACAGGTGAAATCAGGCTGCACAGGTGGATTGCGCCTACAGGAATTTTAAATTTAAAAAAAATAAATTAAAAAAAGAATAAGGCAAAGTGCTGAGTCCTGCATTTTGGTCACAAGAACCCCATGCAACACTACAGTCTTGTGTCTGGAATGCTGCCTGGCAGAAAAGGACCTGGGGGTGTTGGTTGACACCCGGCTGAACATGATCCAGTGTGCGCTCAGGTGGCCAAGGCAGCCAGTGACATCCTGCTCTGTATCAGCAAGAGTGTGGCCAGCAGGACCAGGGCAGCAACTGTCCCCTGTACTCAGCGCTGGTAAGGCCACACCTCAAATCCTGTGTTCAGTTCTGGGCCTCTTAGTACAAGAAGGACATTGAGGTGCTGCAGCAGGTCCCGAGAAGGGCAACAGAGCTGGTGAAGGGTCTGGAGCACAAATCTGATGAGGAGCAGCTGATGGAGCTCGGACTTTTCAGCCTGGAGAAAAGGAGGCTCAGAGGGGATCTTATCGTTCTCTACAACTGCCTGAAAGGAGATGGTAGGAGGTGGGGGTTGGCCTCTTTTTCCGCATAACAAGCGACACAGTGAAAAGAAATGGCCTCAAATAGGGCCAGGGAAGGTTTAGATTGGATATTGTGAAAATTTTTTCACCTAAAAAGGAAGCACATAAGTTCTTTATGCCTGCTTCTAGAATTCTCTACATTTCTTGTCAGGCTTATGTGCTGATCAGTGATTGAATGGAAGTTCATTGATTTCTGGAGGTAAAATAGCTATAGAGAAAAATTTTTCTGGACTTTTGAAGTCAACAACAATGAATAATTGACTATTTCCTTTGAATATTTTCCTTTCCTTCTGTTAAGGAATTAGGGAAAATGTTAGCTAGATTAGAGATAATAACTGGAATAAAATACAGAATATACATAAAGTGGAAGTTACATTTAGATAGAAAATGAAGCCACGACAGAAAGCAAGACTTGGAAGAAAAGCAACAAGTATAAGCTCCCTGGAAAGCTACCTCCAAGATGTGAAGCCTAACAGCCTGATTTTTATCCTGAAGGATTTAGGACCAAAGAACTGTATCTGAGATACACCTAGATTTTCTGTCACTTAAGAACAAATTAACTGAAACCAGAAAACAAATCTTAAATGTCATCATCAAGGCAGCCAAGCTTCTGCTTATTAGATAGACTGACACTTTTTTTCAAAAAAAATTGCTTTTATTCTTATTACTCTCACAAAATCTCTAAAGTGTGCATTATATAACTTGTTTGCAGTCTTAATATCCCCTTTTCAACACGTGTGCTTCTGGTGCCATCCACAGGAGTTCAAAAATCTGTTTTAGCCACCCACATACGTTTAAGATCTCAGTGCTGTATTACTACATTACCGTATCTCACTAAAACAAGTGATTCTTCTCTTACTAATAGAAAAACAACAAAGGGAATTATTTACATGAGACCCATCTGTGGAAGAGATGGCGAAGATATTCTTGAGAACTAATTGCCAACCAGTCCTTGGGCTATAAGGAAAAAATGGACTGAACTCTTGACAAGAAATTTGTCAGGGAAAACAGCAACATTTTTAGTTAATATCAAAAAAGGGGAACACTTCAATAAAGATAGTAAAAACATATTTTCAGTAGGTCAGGTACAGGGGCAGCTTGATATGGATCTCTGCAATGAGAAGCATGAAACAGCCTTCTTTCTCAGCAGTGGCTGCCAAATATGTAGTCATTAGAATAAAAATAAGGTATTAGAAATAACTACTCAGTTTCTAGGAATACATACATAATGATCTGAATAGTTGTTTTCAGGCATGAACAACAGAAAATATCAATACGGTAAACCACTACCCTCTGTAAAGACAATCTTTGGTGTGTACTAAAAAAAGGAAAAAGGAGAATGTTTAGTCCAAAAAATTTAATAGACAGAACTTTGGCAGGTATTGTTGTTCAGATCTCATGTCTTTCCATGAGTGGAATCCTGACAAGCTAAGTTCCTGTGAAGTATTGACCATCACCAAGGAAATACTTTTATCAGCTTCAGAACACTGAGAATTGCAAATTATAGGAGCTTAAATGTAAAAACAAAAGCAAAAGCTGTGATGACTGATAGAGCAATCACAAGGAAGATTACATTTTGTGGAGGAGGCAAACTACTAGAGACTCAATACGGATTATAACACAAAACAAGACAAAATTCAATGATATATGCAATAGAAAAATATTTGTAAAATGTGTATAAAATGCATGTGCACACAGTTGAGGGTATAAAATTCCTTCTGTTAAAATGATATTGAGAAGAAAAATCAAAGAAAATCACTGTCAAACATTAGATAAAATTAAAATTATATAACTCCTATTAATCCTTGTGGTTTTGGCAAGTTCCAGTTTGGGCAGTCCTGTGGTAGTTATATAAAGCAGATATACATTTCTTTCAGCTGAATTCAACAGTTATGGAAAAAATTACTAAAATTAAAGAAATCACAAACTCTTAAGTATTTCTTAAGGTATTCATAGTCGCAATTTTCCTAGCTTGCAAAAAAGAGTTACGCTCAATGGCTATAATAATGATATATATTTCCTTGAGATAAAAGTTTTGAAAAACATTTTTACCTCAAATCACATCTTTTGCAGATCCAATTATAGCCCATAATACACTTGGGTGTACCTTATTAGATACCTAATTAGATACCTATGTATCTAATTGTACCTACACCATTTGTGGCCCTGTATCAACACAAAGGTCATGGTAGTAGACTCCTTAGTGTCAAAAGAGCCCAGTGTCACAGACATTTTATCAAAATATCCATGGTGGCCAGTCTAAGTACATTTCAATCCAGTAAATTAGTAGATCCTAGATTTTGATTGCCTTAGTATCCAATCAACAAAAAAATGCCTTCTTAAATGTGCAAGACAAATCATTCCTGCTCTCATTTCAATTTTTGTCTGTCAGGGAGGTCTCTCAGTACCCCAATGCCCTTTGACTTCAGCAGTAAAGCCAACATAAGCCAACATAATGGTCAGCAGAATGGGTGGCTATATGAAAAACTAGATTTGACCCATGTAATCATAGAAATTACCATAGAAATACCCCATAATAATTTTTATAAAATCATCAGCAAGAAAAAAAGGCATGCATACAGAGTAGGAATGTCCCTCTTCTTGGATAACTCTTGTTTTTCACACTGATTCACCATGTACCAATATAAGAAGGATGTTTCTTCGAGATAAGATGGGTAGTATCTACCACTCTTCAAAGTATTAATTTTTTTTGAAATGATGGAAGCTTATAATAAAAAATATCATATATTTTAACCATTCCTACTCCAGTATCAAGTGACATTCTGTTCATTTTGGTAATTCTCTCCTCAGTTTTGACTTTGTAGAACTACTATGGGAGGTAAATGCAGCTATTTTAGATAGGAAAAAGAACATTCTCAGTAATGCCATTTTAATGCTGAATGATGGTTTTTTTGGTGCTATCACTGCATTATCCACAGCTATGATTCAGCAAATCTGAAAGGAATATTTCTTTACTCCATTTTCTTCCATTGCTCCTTACTCGCTACCTTGTATACTCTTTCCACAAATCAGAAAGTTTGCAAAAACCTTCTGCAAACAAAAAACCAATTTCACTTATGTTCACACCTTGAGAAGTATCAGAGAAAGATGAGTGGTTACTCATATCATGCCCTGTTTTCAGATACTAAGATACCTGGTCCTGAAATGATGAAGTTGCCTTTTACTAGCATTTTCTACTAAGTGCTGGGGATTTATCTCTGAGCCCTAACATGAAAGATGCTGCGAATCATGGTTATTTGTTGGTGCACTGATTGATGCTATCAGCTGCATGTGCTTCTGTACAGGGGGGCATCATAAAATCTGCAAAAAGTTAGTCATAAAAGCAAAAAACTACACTATTATCTGTAATGGAAAAAAATAACCACTCTGTTAAAAACATTTGTGATGCAAAAGCAAAAATTGTGAACAATCCACTTAGTAAAAAATTATGCATATGTAGCCTAAACTATATATGTCAGAGCTTTTATGTTTATTATTTAGGCAAACCTGTTACTGAGACATAATTAATATTACAATAGATGTGTGTGTGTGTTCGTGTTCCCACATCATCTTCGCAAGGTCAGGGACAGGAATTATTCTCTCTTAGAGGTACGAACAGATGTACATAGAGATTAATCAGAAAAAGCCAGAGGGAGAAATGTTGAAATTCCAGTTTGAAATATCAAGAATCCTAAGGATTTCTTTAAAACAGGTTACACCTTCTCAAACTAGCTGCTGAAAAAAAAAAAACTGTGGAGTATGTGGTAAACCCCCTAAGGTTTACATCATATGGTTATGTCATATGGGAAAGCATTGTTAAAGGTAAGCAATAATTGTCTTTTTCATGGGAAGAAAATGATGATTTTAACATTGAAATCAATTCCTCTTTTCTAAGTTCTTCACTTAAAATCTTTAACTCATCTACAAGTAAGAATGGAATCTTACAGACAAGATTCACCTTCAGAAGTCTCCCACGCTGTGTGGATTTGCTGATACAGCTATACAGGTTAGCGTTTTCTAATCTAGACAAAGCATTCAGCTTCAGTGTGCTCTGCCTGTTGATGCACCGCATCTGGGAGAGAAGGGAAAGATTACTTAGTAAAAAATTAGAGAGAAAAATTCAATTTTATTAGTTGAATGTTTTCGTGTTTGCAGGCTGAATGTTTTCATGACTGCAGCTTTAAGCAAAGTGTATTAATCTTATTATGTTGTAGGTATTTTATGCCTTTCAGATACAGGAGTGCATGTGAAAAAAACAGTCCAAGGAATTCTCCGCAATGCAGTTTTACATAAGGGCCTGTAGGAGCAGGCAGAATGTTATTAGACCATAAAAGCACATCAGGCTGATTTATGGTTTCTGATCAAGGTTTCTGTGAAAATTACTCTGCATCAACAGCTCAAGGTGACTGCTACCATTAATGTGTGGAAAATAAATGAGGTGGGGAGACTGATATCAGAGGAAGTAAAAGGAAGCGCTGAGCCAGGTTATATAGCACAGGCTTCCCATTTTGTTTTACAGTGCATAGAAGGCTGTCATCAAAATGATTGCTTTGGGGCAGAAAAAGCAATTCTTGATAATTAGATCTTATGGCAGGCTTTCTTACATCTGGTATATAAGAACCATCAGGTATAATACCTTCCCACTATACCTCATCCTCTCCTCTGTCATGTAAACATTCTTAGGATGTAGAAAATTTATAACAAGTCTTTTTTTTCCTTTTTGAAGTTATTTTCCAGAAGAAATAAAATTCAAAACACGGTTTCACAGGAGTCTCGGTGACTAGGACTATATTACACATGGTCTGATAGCAATTTGCATTTTGACCAGCATTACAGTGAATACCCGACATCTTTTCCACAGTTCAGTGTCCTTGTATTGTATGTTGTTTCATTTACTGCTGCTGGATTTCTTATTCCTCTTTTATTTTTATTGAAAACATAAAGCTATACTACCTATTTAAATACAAATGGATAATACATTTTAAAAAATTTAATTCATTTTATATGAATATGGTCCTAATGCACAGCTATTCTTTACATATGGTTTATTTTTATTAAAGATACATACATCTATATAATGCCAATTTAAATTATCTTTTCTGTTGTTGTTTTAAACCGTCTGGATTTTATTATTATTATTATTTTACTTTCTGCATAATATTAAAGATATTTAAATAAAATAACAATGAAATTAAATTCATCCATGTTACAGATTTTAGTGACAATGCTAAACTGTGAACCATGGAAAAGTGTATTTTATGCTTCTATATAATATTTAAAACCATTTTCTGGTATTTTATTTCTAGATTCTACAATGTTGCATGCAGATGTGCAACATCATTTTACCCATTTGCAGAAACATCAGGGTTACTCACACAGCTGGCTGTAGAAGCTGATCTGGTAGTCATACGGGACGTGTTTTCAAAGCCGCTTGTAGAACAAAGGCATCCATACCTTGGGGAACGGCAGGGTCAGGATTTCGATTTTTAATATATGATGACATACTAACTGCATATTGTTTTCAAAATGGAATCTTGATTCCTGACCTAAATCTCTTTCAAGATACAGTCACAATAAAATGTGGTACATTTTTTAATGCATAATACTAATTTATCCATAGGTTTTAAAACAGGTGCTTTGCTATTATTGTTAACAAGAAAGTTACAAGCTTAAAAATTATTTTATCTATTTATGTTCTTCAGATGTATCCTGGGAGAAAAAGGACTCCTGTTTACGTGCAAGGGTGATTAGTTTGTACTGTTAATAGGATGGATTTCCTGGTACTTAATTGAAAGCAGGTGGATAATTAAAACCAATGTGTAGCTAATCAAGAGTCAGATATCAGGTGATTGTGAAGCCATGCTTGATTCTGCTCAGGATAAAAACCTAACTTTCAAGCCTGTTTACTTTGGCATCTAATGTGAAAATGGTGAGAAGTGTTGGTTCCTGGTGAGAACACAATTAAGGTATCATTTCACAGGTTCAAAAAATGGCTGGTACAAGGTCATAATATGGGAGCTTTTTTTTTTGGTTGTTGTTGCTTAGTAGCATCTTATGGTTTTGTTTTGTGAGGTTTTTTGGTCAGTGTTAAGGATCCTTTTTCTTAAAATAAGCATTAAAAGAAATCTGAATCTGTTTCTTGCCTGCCTTTGTTATTCTGTAATGGGCCTTGTAATGTTAACACATTACAAAATGTTAGTATAAATTTGTGGTACCCATACTAAAATCTTGGTAACCTACAAAGATCTCTTTAATAAGGCAGAAAGAAGAAAGGATAGCTGTTTACAATAGCGTATGAGCACTGACTAGTTTTGTTTTAAAGTATTTCGCATGCTAGAGTTTAAGTTGCACTTTGCCTTTGACAGTGTGATCATGCAGAGCAGTATGGTGCCTAGATCCTGTTGGTAAGTAGGAGCTACTGTATACCAGTTATTTTCTTCTTCCAAACCCTCACACTAAGGAGAGGATATACAATTTTTTCTCTGCTACAAAAAAAGTTAGAAATGTGCACTGGGAATCATTTTTCTGTCACCTTTACTTGTTTCTCTGACCCACTTCTCTGCTACTTCTGGGCTGCTGTTACGACCCTCTAGCTCGTATGTATTGTTGCTGACAAAACTATGTTTTACTTACAGGTATTATGTATTTCAAATTACTAACTGAGTGCTGAAATGTCACTTTGATTAACCTCTTTTCCTCTTCTTCTCAGAATGTTTTTTTTCTTTTTATAAGCAGATATATAAAAAAAGCAATGAATATGTGTAGTCAGTTTTAAAGTGCTCTCAATAGCTTTGAATTTTGCTGCTATTTTTTAACTTTTTTACTGAACAAATCCGCCTTGATAATATTTCTTTTGTTTTCTTACACGTTCCATATAAAGTTGGCTGTGATGAAAAAAAATGTATTCTTTTAAAAGTCTTTTATTGTTAAAAAAATTTGTTTGTATCTTTATTGAGTTCTGTATGCTGGTGTTAAACACAAATTATCATATGAGACATTTGTTCATTTCCTTCTTATGGTTTAACGTGGAGTAACTTTAATTAGATATTGTACTTGCTTCCTTGTAGGTTTTTCTGGTTTTATACATGGTTGGAAAAAAATCCTATTAAATATTTCTTATTACTTCTAATATATGATCTCTTCCCTTCACAACTTTTTCAGAAAAAGGTTAATTTTGAAACATAAGAAGATGGAAAAACACAGAAGTGAAAACTGAGAGGTTTAGAAAAACAGTGAAATCTGTGCCATCTATTTTTAGCTTATTTTAAAGTAGTAAGAAAGGCTTGATTTCTCAACAGTCTTGTACCTTAATATTAGGAAAGATGAAAATTGTTCTCTCTGTGTTTGTTTAGAAGACGATCAAGAGTTTAAAAATCCTGTGAAGTTTAATTATCTGTCTCTCTCTAACTTTTCTTGGTATACATATACATGTAATAGCTACATAAACGTATGTATAAATCAGTGTTACAGTCACCAGCTCCCAAAGGAAGTCTTTAACCATTGACTGTGTTTTTTCATATCAAATGCATGTGTATGACAAGGATTTAGACAAGTGGGTCATCTAAGTAACAGGCTCTGCAAACCTTTTCTACAGGGTAAGGGAATTGGCTGCAAGGGCTTGATGATTAGCTTTTCACTGTGTGGTGTTGGAAGGGTAACTTTTGCTGTATCCCATTTGTGTTAATTAATCTTGACTACATTCTTGGCAGTTCTCTTTGATAAAGGCTTAATTGAACTTGGCACACTTCTCCTACGGAAAACTTTTGAGGGTAAAGAAAAATAATTCTAAGAAACACTCTGAGGTATCCTCATTTGAGCTTCAATTCTATACCTAACTCAGTCAGTGGCTTGAGGAAACAGCTGTATTTCTCCATGCTGAATTACAGGTTTGAATAGTTTTCCAAGGAGCGGGAGAGCAAAAGGCAAATAATGAAATAAAAATAATTTATCATATTGCTTAAGGGAGAGTGACCTTTCAGAAAATATCATAGTTCTAACAGATGAGGCAGGCTTTGGCAGTCTTTAGGGAAGAAGAAATCAATTACAGTATAGTACTGCTGTATAAGAGTATGGGTGAATATACTGATTTTGCTGAGAGGTCTTGTCAGCCTAGAATGTCATGTTCTGGAAGTACATATGGGTCCTGGTAGAGCTAATGGGTTTTGGGAAATGGTGGCTTAAGCCATGATTGATCTCCAGTTAAGTCGGTGCCCATGGAAAGCCTGCTAAAATTCCTTGAATATATTCAGCTCAATTCAGTGTTTGTTAGTACAGTATAGCAGACTGGATGTTTAATGTGCTGAACAAAGGAAAATAACTTTAAATGATAAGAGTGTTTGTCAATAACAATAAATGGACTGATGACAATTCGGAGCTAAGAGGCAGCTCTCAGAAGAAGTAGCCTGGTGATGGGAGTCAAAGTGATCCTGACTGTTAAACTTATGGTTCTGGAAGCAGCCACCAGAGAACAAAGTGCTGCAACCAAATCCTGACAGGTAACTACTTTCCTGAAAACCAGTATTTTCACTCTGGGGCAAACAAGGAGGTTTTTATCATTTTATGATATAGAAGCGAAGTCTGAAGTGAGCAAAAAGCCAGTTTTGGCTGATTCTACCATTTTACAACTCAATTGTAGCTGAGGAAAGAGATGAAATCAATAGGTGAAAAGCAAAATGTCTTTCAGTAGCCATTGTGTCTTGTTTGCTACTGCTGCACTTGAGAAAAAAGAAGCTTCACCCCCCACCCCATCTTTCCCCAAACATGTTCCAAAAGAGGATAACAGTGAAATGCCATGACTTTGACCAAACTGCCTATGTATTGCATAGATATAAATTTAAAAAAACTAGTGGGTTTGGGGTAATATACTGCATTGAAATTAACACTTTCATGGCTTTGAGATTCATTGCCAGCTAAAGACAGGAACCCAAGGTAAAAAAAAATATTAATAATATCTTGGTCTTACATAGCACTCTTCAGGAAAGAGAAGAAAAACTTTTTAAGATGGGTCAAAAAAATTGTTTTTCCACAGCAAAAAGAAGAAAATTGGAAGGACCACAATAGCGCTGTAGAAATCGTAATAGGAAAGATAATACCTCCTTAGGTTATTTTCTTAGCTTTAGCACAAAAGTTCAGAGACATGAATGGATGTTAAAGAAAAATGGATTTGGAAAAGACATACGAGGCTTTTTTGCACTCAGTGTAATCCTTGCTACTAATAGCCTTCCTAGCAGCTTGTTTTGAAGCAGCATTAGTAAAGAAGGTGATATTGTACTACGTGTCAGAAGTATATTAACAAGGCTTAGGAATATTTTCTCACCTTCTGATATTATGGGGATCCAGTTGAATGTAAAAAATATTCTGGAGTCTGGATTCTTGGTTACACTTCCTCTGTATTTACTCCAATTGTGCACTACCAGAAATAAGTACCAGTTAGAGATTCCTATCTGCCAAATGATATTCAACCTGCATTTAAATTAGCTCAAGAAAGAAATTACCCTTTAGTATTTAGGAAAATTACAGGCTTTAGAGTAAACTTTAATCTACTTCAATATGTGTAGTGTTCTTATTAACATTTTTGTATAAAACAAAGGATCATTAAAAAATTATTACATTAATGTCTAAAATATTTTACTGTATAATAACAGATAATAACAGATAATTCAGTATCAACTGTTGAACACCTAAATATGACATTTGTTTGCCTTTTTGTTTATCTTTTTATCTTCATGTAAGCTTGTGTGGTCATTAGATCTCAGTAGCTGCAAAATACGTCATCTTAATTTGCAGATGCCTGAATATCTCCTTTGGCTTTAACCTCTGTGGAAATTGGTGAATCTTAGTCCAGGTTTGCTGAAAAAGAAAATAGGTGGTTTGAAGTAAATGTCAGCTTAATAGATGTTTCACCCACTTCTTATGTTTCTGCAAATTGTTGAGCATCATGTGTGACAGATCTGACTCTGAGACGGAGGTGATAATTGTAAATCCTTTTCAACTCTTTTCACCTATATATAGACTTTATACCAAATTCTTAAGAAGCAAAGAAGTATACATCTCAATAACAATGTTTCTTCACTAATGTGACCCTGCCTAGCAATGTGGATTTCCACTGACCAATTATAAAGGAAAATAGGTAGGTTTGTAGAAGGGGTGGCGGGCAACCATTCTGTTTCAAGGCATTTCAATAGCCATTTCTAGTCATAGGAGTAAAAAAGGTGAAGATAAAGTGCAATAATACTTAAAATATGGAGAATCGGGAAAGTAATTACTCAACTTTCCAAATTAGATTAATACTGGAATGTTCCAAGCCTTAGTATAGTGTAATTTTTTTTTGGTTGATCCAGTTTTTGCATCTCATTTCGTTGTATCAATCTGCATCTTGGATATCTAGATACAAATTTCTGTGTTAGTCTCGTTCCTTTAAGATAGTAAATTTACTGTTAACTCCTGCTTTCAGCTTTACATGGATTTCTTTTTTCATCTTTACACATCTATCTTCACACAGTTAACAAGAGCATTGCACTGGCAGATATATTTCATCAATTTTTTAATAAAAAAGTCTGTGCTTAGATGTATATGATGTGTGATCCTTTAAGTTCTGAAAACAAATATTCAATTTGTATGTCTATAAAGACTGCGCATATGTGTGCTTTCAATTTCCTGAAGATATTGAAGTGATACTGTGTATAAACGGTTACTTTGTATTATCCTTGCCATAGGGTATTGAAAAATGGTTTCTGTGTGCTTGTAAATTTATGTGCAAAACTGGCTCCTCTTCAAAACTATGCTCACTTAAAACAGGAAAACCGCTTTATCTGGTGTATATTTTGCTGTTTCTCTCTGTAATAAACTCATTCTTTGTGTTGTTTTCTTCACTTCCTCTAACTAGACTTGAAAATATACGGGATGTTGCTTCAGTGTTGCAGTTTTTAATATATGGTTTTTCAAAGCATGAGCTTACTTGCCTAAGGTCAGGCACTGGATTAGACCATGATATGGACTATGATTCTGCTTTTCCATTGCCCTCTGAGCAATTTCCCATCTGGCAGACCTTCCAAAACTTGCCACATCAAGCACTGATGTCAAAGAGATGAAGAATGAAAAAGTATGTCAGTATAGCCAAAGAATACAAAATGTTGATGCATCCATGTATCAAATATGGTTAAAGGTGATTTTCCCCATTCAAGTGAAAAAAAGGTATTTTTTTATGATTTTTAGCTGTCTCTATGGCACTCATCAGTTATGAAACTTATTTCAGAACAAAATTAATTGTGAGAAGCCTCTTTGCACTGGTATTGCACCCAGCATTTTTGCAAACAATTCTGTCAGTAGACATTTCTGTAGGGCTCAGCTACCATGTTGATACCTGTTATGCAAAAGTTATCCAGGCCCCTAATAGTCTCTTCAGAAAAAGCAACAATTTTGACTTGAAAAATGAACTTAATCTCCAATTTTGATTTCATTAAATCCAGAAACTCATTCCAATTTGCTGATGAGTTGATGGTCAGAAACTATGATCGTGATGACCCCATAAAGTGTTGAGGAGAATTTTGAAATTTGTTCTGAATTGATAATTCTACCTAAAAGAGGCTTCCTTTTCTCACTTATTCTTTTTACTAATAAACTTCTCCATTAGATAAACTCTATCTAATGTGCAGTAAGTGGATGTAGATTGGAATTAAACCCAGCTGAAAAAAAAGGATATATGGCCCTTTAATACAATGTACTGGATGCTTAAATTGGATTTGATGGCAAAAAAGAAATGGCTCAGGTATTTCAATGGTCCATGATGTGATGCACTTGCGTTATTTTTGATTTGGGTAATAGACTACTGGAAATAATGCTTCCTTGAGTAATTACTTTTTAGTAGCTTGAAGAGTTTAACACTTCATTCTGTGGCAATAAACATCACAGAGATTTTTGCATGGATGTTAGAAGTGTCAATATAATGAATACATATTTATAAACTTCTGCATCTACAGCTTCTAATACCTGACCGACTTATACTTGCTTGTTCTGCCAGTTACTCTGTCTGCTAATAATCTTACTTTTCTTCAGTGTCTGGGTAGAACACATCATCAATTTGAAGGCATCTTCTGTACTACCTTGCTTTTATTGGCCAAGCAAAGGATACATTTTTTTGTCAGTTTGACATTCTATCTTATTACAGTTGCATTTGTAGGAAAATATTTCCAAAACCGTCTCAAACAGCATTATTACCCTGTCTCCAAGCCAATGTTCCTGCTACTATTTACCATTACCTAACATTTCAGGGTTTCATTTTTAACCAGCATCCTTCTTATTTACTTCCTCATTAAGCATGATTAAAAATGGAGTTCTGAGTTCCACAAATGGACTATATCATGTTCAATTTTTGTAGAAAGTGAATTTCAAAAATGGATTTCAAGTTAACTGCGTATTGCTTATAAACCCATGCAGTGTTTTCTAAATTACTGTGTATGTCTAGTTATTACTCCTTAAAATGTACTCTTAATTTTGTATGTTATTGAGGTAAGGTAATTGGGCTGTAGTCTGTTGAATCATCCTCCCTTCTCTTCTCAATAAAGATATTACATTTGTTACTGTTCAGACATAGGTCACCTTTCTGGATTTGTAGATGCATTTAAAATACTTAAAGTACAAATTTCCTGTGCTCCAAATCCACTTTCCAACTTCTCTTAATATTTTTTGGCTATGAAGTAAATATATCATACTGTTTGAAGAGAAACTACATTTTATGGGTATTTATTGCTGGTTTCATGAGTTAGAAGTGGTTTGACCTTTCATGATCATTCAAGAGGTTTTTGGAAAGGAGAACATAACTTATACCATCAATGGGATAGTGATGAATTCAAAATTTTCTGTAAAGTTATATTATAGAGATTGAGGTGGTTGATGTTCAGGTTATTACTTTAAGCTACTTGTTTCCAGAGTTTACAGTTTTCACTACTGTATGTACCTCTTCAGTTGTAGCATCATATCACCTCACCTGGAAACACGCACTTGCAAGTGTTTTAAAGAGGTGTTTGTAGAACAGAGCTGTGGATGGGACTCTACCTGCTTCTAAACATGCAAGCAAGCTGAGTTTGATTTTTCCTCACACAATTTTTCATTGAGCTGAAAAATACCACACTTTAACCATGATTGTCATTCCTGAATCTAAAGAGAGCACTTGAGAACCATTTCCTCAAGTATTTATGCAATGCATATTTTACAGTCAGTGCAGAACTATGCATACTCCTTTGTTTTTCAACCTACACAGAAACATGTAGGTTGCTCCTGATATGTCCTGCATTCTTTAATTTTTTTTAAATATGTTTTTGGACTCCATAATGCATGAATTTGAGTCTATTTAATATTAGAAGTGTCTATGTGGGTGGCAGTTGTATTACTTTATGATGCTCCTGGGCAAGTGAGAGAGGCTGTGCTCTGTAAAGCTCACAGAATGCCCAGCTGCATTTGGAATTAAAAGGTATATAAGTGGGCTTGAAGATGATAAAATTGCTTCTGCTTGTCAAAAGGGAAATACTTTAATGAAGTTCATCATATAAAAATAAA
The DNA here is from genome assembly GCA_013397725.1 of Rhagologus leucostigma. Classification (NCBI taxonomy): domain Eukaryota; kingdom Metazoa; phylum Chordata; class Aves; order Passeriformes; genus Rhagologus; species Rhagologus leucostigma. The sequence goes on along the minus strand of VZTD01000986.1, from coordinate 1,068,863 downwards.
AGTTAGCCACGATGAAAACCGTTAGAAATTGAAGACAACCAAGAAAAACTACCAAACTTATTTAAAACTGTAGTAAATCTGTATCTCAAAAATGGTTAATATTTTATTTATTTAGACTAGAATCTTGATGTGTCTTTTTCAATAGAGTTTTGAAAAGTTTTGAATGTGGGGGTAGTATTGCAACTCTAGGTAACATCTATCAGTCTGTAACCACTATTTTTTGAATCATTTTATGTAGATCCAGCCAGAACCATGTTTTTCCTTATTTCCTTATGCAAGTCTGAGGAAAAGAAAAGGATCTAGTACTGTATTCTCAGTGTCCAGCCACTTAAAGAGTAGAAGGCTATGATTAGTTTCACCCTAAAATTTGATTTCACCAGAATAAACAGAACAAATTTTTTGGGAAACTTCTGTTAAAAACAAAAGAATGCTGCATCGTCATTCTCCGTATAGTACTTGAATTTGGGGAACATGTAACTTCCTTCATAACTTTTAAACAAGATAGACTAATGCTAGTAGTAGATTATATCCCTTTGCATTTTTTTGATAAACTCACAGGCACGGTTATTACAGTTTTAGTGCACAGAGACTTAGACATATAGGAATTCTTCCCTTCTTGTTTAGCTTTAGAGGTCAGATGTGTATCCAGACAGAGCCAAAAGCAGGGCTATCTGAAATAAATCAAAATACTAACCTTCCTGTGCTGTTTTTATGAAAGAAGAAGTTTCGGGTTAATATTTGGTTAATGATTAAAAGTTTATTCCTATTAAGCTCTGTCATAATTTGTTCAAATCCAGTGGGACCAGGAAGAACAAGAATATTTAAGCATATGCTTATGTCCGTAAGGGTTTTGCAGTCTTTCCAATTGCAATAGTCAAATAGCCAAAGAAATAAAACTGTTAAAAATTATTTTTCTAAACCCATATATTCCTTGAGATGATTGAACTTTCAAGGTGTATATGGAGTGACACTTTCTTACTTTTTCTGTTATGACAGCTGTATATAAACATACTTTTTAGTTCTTTTCTTACGGCAAAAAGAGCTTTATATATTAGCAGCTGAGGACTTTAATTTGGACAACTCTGACCTGGGAAGTTACCTATAAAATTGGAGAAAAAGCAGGTATGGTACCAGCAACTCAAATATATGGAATATGATCTCAAGACTTAAAAGAGAGTGAGGGATTGTTTCAGTGAGTAAGAAAAATAATACTACAAATGACTAATGACTATCAGTTTCAAAATACAGATTATATTGGTTTACATTATGAAGTATTTAGCATAATTTTTTAAAGGGAGCTGTTCATATCCAGTGGTTGTTCTCCACTATCTTCTCCAATCTTTCACATAATTTCTGGTGAAACTGACTGAAGTAAAATATTTTTCTTGATATTGAATTATTACTAGCTGGAACTCTCAATAGTAAGCGTAATTCAATTCAGATTTAATAGATTTGTGTTTTATACTCTACACAAGTGTGTGCAGTTAAAGAATGCTTTTTTTCCTCGATGCTTTCTTTGTATTTTTGGAAGAGTTTGACTTGCATGTTCACATATTTATTTGACTGCAAAAATGTAACTGAGTTTCATGCAACTTCCATCTACTGGTGTTCATATAATGCAATACGCTTACAGAACTTGTGGAAGCGCATTTCATTTTTGTGCCCATGCATTTAAAGGGGAGGTAAAAAAAACAAACAGCAGAAGAATTTAAAAAGGATACCACCAAGAGTGAGAGCATTTTCTGCACAAGAAAAGAGTCTGTGTGGGAAGGTATTAGATAGTCATTATGAGGCTTTTATTTCAATAATTATTCTTCAGCTTTTGAAAAGTCATTATAGGTCAAAGAGGCAGCTATTGTTCCAAGTAGAGCAGAACTTAATAAGGAAGGACACAATAGATATGTCAGATGGATAATAAATTGAAGTGATGTCAAGATACTCATTGTTACGAGAATCAGCTATGTGATAAGCTTTTGCATACTCATTTCAGGGGATATAGAAAAGGATACGTTTACTGTGAATATATTATGGATATTTAGCTAGCTTTCTCTAGATCTCCATACTTCTCTAAGGACAGATATATCCTGTAGGAAACCGAGGGGTTAAAACTTCCACAGACAATGATGGATTTGACCTTAACCCTTAGAGAGAATTCAGACTGATGTGATGACAGGACAGGGATTCTAAGCAAAAGAATTACAAACCTATGTTTTTGTAGCTATAAATAAGAAAGTGTGTTGAGTGATTTGGTGGAGGGTTTTAAAGTATAGTGGTGTGCTTTTGTAGCTTAAGCTAAGAATTTAGATGTTACAATAGAAGTATATGGGTGTACGTGACTTAGCAGGTAATTGGTAGAAAATTGACGCAGTGTAGTAAAAGTGACCAGAGGTGATAGGTTATCAAGTCAAAACAAAGTTTCGTGTTAATTGCTTATTGGACCAGAAAGTTATAAATTGCTGTGTAACCCTGAAACTCGTGACTATCTGCCATTATGGCGATTTGTTACTAAGCTCCACGAACTCTGAGACTGATGTTTTGTTATTTTAAGAAAAACAGACTGACTGTTTGTTATTTTAAGTAATAAATCGTGTATAACCGTGATAGTCCCATCTCTTTAGTGGAAAGTCCGACCGCAAAGAAGCAGAAACAGAGAAAACGAGGCAGTAGTGCCCCAACAATATTCCAGTCATCTGCAATCAATCAAAATTTTTGCCGCACATTTCTTTGCCTTTTACAAGCCAAGAGTATATGAGTACAGGATGGTAGTTGGCTTCAGTCCATGCTGTGTATGATATATACACTGTTAAACAGAAGTTTTAATACATGAGATCTTGTCAAAATTTTGACTCCAAAGTTAGAGCTTTAGATATGACCATTGCTTTTGCCAGGTAGGAATATTTAGTGACCTTCAGCAACTGCATGAGTCTCGTTAGCTCAGATCTTTTGTGAGCTTCCAATTTCAGGTTTTTACACATCATTAAGGATGTCCTCAAGTTAAAATAGAATTGGCAAGGTATGTTTGAATGTTCAAGAAGAACTTAGGCATAGTTTTGATATCTGATTCATCCTACAAACCTCATTCAAAACCAGAATCTATCAAGCGCCAAATTCAGCAGCCATATAAGTTTTTATGTAGTTAAGATGCTCCCATGTGCATGACCTTGGTATGCCAGCTTATTCTCTCTCTATGTTCCATTTCAGCTCATTTCATCATGCCAGCTTCTAAATACTATCACAGCTGTCCGGAAAACCCATAATTACAGTCAAGGCTGGCAGTTGCCACTCTTAGAACAGGCAGCTTACAGAATTTTTCTTGGCAATACACATCATAAACAGATGACAAAGGACAATCTCCTGGCATGACTGCAAAGTAGTTTGCTGCAGAGCTGGCTAGCAGAACGTGTTTTGTGGCACTTTATTAATTTACAAGCATCCTTCAACGGCTAACCCAAATGAAGGGAGTCTGTATATCCTGGTTTTCCTTGAAATCACTGACCATTTGGGTCAATACTTTTTTTCATTTGCAGAGGCCTTTTTCCTGATTAAAAGGTTTGAGTGTGCATATATGTAGGGAGGGAGGTCCACACTGAGCCATCATTAATGAACCTGTTTGTGAGGAGCTTTACTGGGTTGAATTAGCAGAGCTCTCCCAAAGAGGGCTTTTCAAAACTTCATATCTATTCTAAGTCGCCCCTAAGCCCAGGCTGTCAACCCCAGGGGTATAATGTACTCTGGATCCCAACAACTTTCTTCTCCATTTTGAAATTCCAAATACAAGAAATTCTTCCTCACCGGAAGAATTCTGTCCCGGTCCCACTTATGTTACTAGGAAGGGACTTCAGTAAAAAGTCTGGATCTATGAGTTTCATTTGGTAAGAGGTGCTCATATACTAGAAATTATTTTATTCAAAGTGCAAGATATGAAAGCGTATGTAAATCTATCAATAACAGCGCGAATAGTCTTACAGCTTATTTTTCATGTTGCAGAGTTTCTCAGGGATTACATTTTTTGAGTTCTATGAACAGTCCTAAAATAAGAGTGGTCAACTACCTCTACAATTGTTTTCTATAGCTATGATATTGCAAGTTGCTAGAAAGGAGCATTCTCCTGCTATGGGCAAATAAAAGCAGGCTTTATCGTGAGATGTAATCAGAGGCTATCTGTGGTTGAGTCTGAATGTCTATTTTCTCCTATTTGAGGCTTGTCAGTGGGAACTAGAGAAGTGAAATAGGGACTGTGATGTGACTGCTGTCCAAGGAGAGGTAGGGCACTTACCCTAGCATCTGTCCTCCTTAAAATATAATTCTGTTCAATGGGCACAACATACCCATTGATGCTTACTGATCCTAGCCTTTGCAGTCCTCTAGTCCCAGAATATTTTTTTCATGTTCATGAAAACATCAGTGTTATGTTTTTCAGCTGGCATTATAACAGTCCTGTTACTCTGGAAAGAGCTAAACAGATTATTTTTTTTGTTTCTGGGTTTCAGATGGAGATAGTACTTGGGATAAATATAATATCTGGACACAATCCATACTTCATTAGGTAGCGAGAAACCTTAATTTATACTGCAGTTTGATAAGGCTAGTCTATGCTTCTACTGGACTATTGTTTCCTAAGTAAACCTTGATATACAAGAGGAAGGAGAATGGATGGAGACCAGCTGTTCATTAAAGGTGTTGTTAAAAGGGAGTGTAAAGGTTGAAATGACCAAGTGAGGCTTTGTGGCAAAAGAGAGGAGAAGATATACTTAGGCTGATTTGAGGTGTTAGTCTCCAGTTTTCTCAGTGATGTGAAGAGAAAAGGTAGATTGCCTTTAAAGTTGAGGCAGCAGCTTGCTGAGAACTGCTCTCTGAGTGTTAAAAGGCTGAGTGGAGCAGAACTGCATTACAGCTGAACTGAAGCTAACTTATTTGTGTTCTCTGGGAAGTAAAATCAGGGAGCATAAAATAGTTTACAGAACTATGGAACAAAGATGGAAATCCCAAGTGTTTTTATCTCACACAACTGTAGTATCTGATGTTGGACGAGATTAATTTTCTGGACAGCATCTTTTATATCTTAAAATATTAATCAATACTGGGAGCCCTAAGGTGTTGTCATGTGTCCACTAGATATGAATATCATCAATGAGTTTCAAAGGCCAATTACTGTGTAAAGAATGTGAGTATAAAAAGGGGGTGATAGTCACCCTGATCTGTGTTTGAACTTATTATCTGATTCTTATTAGCTGAAGCTGTACCTTTTTCCTATCCTTAAAGTTATCTATGATGCTTGAAGACTGTTGGTTAGAAAATGTCATATAGAGGTCAATGACGAGAGTAGTATGTGGGTTTCTCTTCCTTTTCTTCTTGAAAGAGCAGGAGACAGGACCTTTCTGAAGAGATTTTCTGATGAATTGCATAAAGCAAATTAAATTCTTTAAGTCTTTATTTTGTCATAATATTGATTCCTAATTACTTTTTTCCTGATAGCCACCTTTAGAGTAAAAATACTTTTTTTAATTTGAGATCAGGGTATTGTTTCTGTCCCCACCCACTCTCTTTAACTCCTTCAGGGTTTTGTTGTCTGTGAAATTTTAAACTCAGTAAATGTAGATTTCTCTACAGAAGATAAACTAATAGTTAGTTTTGACATCCATCTAAAATTATTTCTCTGATTTTGAATTAAATATATTCTTATGTCATGCATGCATTTTTACCAAAAAGATGCCATTCAATTTCCACATTCATTAGAACACTCTAATTTTGTCAAAAATGAGTGGGAGCGTAGCTGCAAAAAATAAGCCACATGTTTTCAGTTGTGCTGGAGACAAAAAACACAGTTAAGATATGTAAATTTTAGTTAAGGTAAGATTTGAATTTTGATTTCAGAATGTTTGAAAAGCAAGGAATATAAATTTTTACAATAAACATAACTGCCATCAGACAAAAATGCAATATTTTCTATACCACCAAAGTTACCATTCTTCCTTTTATTTTAGCCCTATAAATATGCTTTTGTACAGTCTTACCATGAAAAATGCTGAACTGGATTCTCTTGAGTTGCTTACCTAAAAGACCTTTCAGGAGTGACTACTTTTATTCTAGAAATACATATATATTGCTACATTATAGTATAGCAACTGTGCCAATTTTCTGTTTGAGTTTGTATCTGCATAATCTGTTTGCATTACAGCAGAAAACATTTGTGTTGTTCCACTCTAGATAGCATCCATACCAAAAAAGCCAACAACACACAACCCTCTGCCCTTCCTTATCTCAGTGCTGTTAATAACAATCTGACTTTCAAAAACAGCCACAAATTCACCAACTGTCTTGCAATGTATTTTCTAAATCATAGTGAGGCAAAGTTGTTCTTAGAGATATATGTGTAAAAAAAAATTCAAATTAATATATTTTCCTGCTATACTACCTAGCAGCATTCACTATAGAAAGAACATTTCCTATAAAAAATATAATTTGCTTAGTAGTTCTGGTATGACCTAAATAACCCCATTCATTTCACAGAAACAGTTTTAGAGGCTATGTTGCATTATTCATTAATGTTGTGGATAACAACTTCAACCTCAGGACTGTTGAGCCAGCACTTTCATGAGCAGTAAATTCCCTGAGGGAGGGAATGAAAAAAATTGTCCCTACCCTGAGGTTTGAAAAATAGTCTTCACTACAGGAACAGTTTGCTGAGGGATGGTGTCTAATGAGAGGAAATTCTCTGAGATTATAATCGTCCCCTGGAACATTTTTGCAAACCTGAAGCTCTCTATCAGACCACTGTAAGAAATTTTTTGATAATCCTCCCATTCCATGACATGAATATGCTCAGTCCTTGGGAGATCCTGAAAAGGGTAACTCATGCTGAGAAAGGATATTTAATTTGTCTTTTTAGACCTAGTGTACTGAAGGAAGGACAAGAAACGGTGTCCTAACTATAGAGGATATTGTATATGTAATCAAGAACAAAATATTTGAGATGAGTATTTAGGGAGAGGCAGTGAGGAGTCATCTCTGTCCCATACCAACAGACAAGATTAAACAACTCTAAACTCCTCCACTAAACTGACCTCTTCGTACTGACACCAGTTTTGCTGTTTCTTTTTGCGTGGGGCAACAGTAGGACTTAAGCTAACCCTAATCAGGCCCAGTTATTAGTCTTTAAGAATATGGATTGTTCGTCCCTCTCATTCTTGCAAAAAAAATGTGCTTTTGTAAGGTAGTAAGACTGTTCATTTTCTTGTTATTAACATTTTTTACTGCACTTGGGTGATTTGACCATAACATCCTCAGAAGTAACCTCGGTTCATATTCTTGTTAAAAATTCATGGTTATTTTGTGAAAAATACAGGTTATAAAAAGGTTACTGTGAAATTTTTACTTCATCCAAAAAAGAGTTTCGGTCATATCAAGGCTAGGGATTAATATTTCTCTTCTCATATATCACTATACTCTACAAATAGTGAGTTTGATTCCGATGTCTTTTTCAGCAACATAAATGAAATCTTTTCCCTTGTAATCAAAGGAAAAATCAGGATAGGATATAGAATCAGGAATTACATTGTTTTGTTCTGAACAGCAGTGAAACCCACAGATTGACAGTAATGTGTGCCTCTCTAATTTTTTGGAAGCATGAATTATTCAAGGGGTATCACAGCATGTATTCAAAATAATTGAAATGTAAGCAGTACGGGAACTATGTCTAGCATGCCTCAATAGTCTAAATATTTGCAAATAGGGAATATGAGGCCTTTCTGATCCTGATTTTACAACTGCAGATTAGGATGGGCCTCAGGATATCAGGTTCAACATCCTGCTCAAAGCAGGATTAATATTAAACATATTAACTGGTGTAACACTGAAGACCAGATTTTATAAAATGCTAAATAATATGTCCCTGGGAAAAGGAAGAGTTCAAATGGGCCCTTCTGCTGCTGTATGTGATTTAGAACTATCTGCAGGTCCCAAGCACAGCAAGATAAGATGCGCTGTCAAGGCAAATGCTGAACAAACATGGGTGGTGTTGTGGCCAGTAAGTAACCATCCTCAGCAAAGATATTAAGGTTTTTGTTATTTCCATTCTTCAGCTTAAGAACAAAGACCAAAATCAGAGGGATAATGACTGACTTTGTGGAACACTAATAGGATAATTTAATTGACTGGTATGTGAGTATCTCAAATATCTATGGATCAGTGTGCCAACTTATGTGGCTCAGGTGAATTTCTCCACAAAACACAGGTCGTAACATCTGTGGAAAATCACTGAATGTACAAGGTTGATTAATGTTTACTGAAATTGTCAGGGAGGTAGAAGAAAGATAGTAAAGTAGTAGAAGCACTTTAATAGTTGAAAAAATGAAACAATTTGGGGAAAAAAGCAGAATTTAGTCTGGTGATGAAGAGAAAATTTCTGTGAAGAACACAGAAATTATCCAGGAACGTGAACTAAGGTTGATACAAGCTATCAAATTTAGAATTTATTTATTTATTTATTATATTGAAAAGATATTTGAAAGATATGTTGTTGAAAAGATATTTGTTCTTTACATATAAAAATTTAAATACGGGAAAAACAGGGATAATTTTGGTTCTTTGTCTTTCTAACATCACAGAAAGAACCAGTGTTTTAAAGTTTAGCTCTCTTCAAATTTGACACTGGTTTGGTTTTTTCTGAGGAATGTAAGGAATTAGAAATGCAAGAATGATGGATTTTTTAAAAAATTATCTAAATTCCTAAGCATTTGATATAAACAGGAGGTGAATGGACTATAAACAACCTGTAAAGCAAATAGGAAAAAATCTTGCTAGTAAGTCCATATGAAATGTAAACAGGTTGCCAGTGATTTAAATGAGATCTATTCCTCTGCTTTGGAGTAAAAATTCAAAATAAGTCCATCAGGTTTCCATCAAATGGAAAGAATCTCTTAAAAGAATTGGTTGTTTTATTTTTTAGTTATTTCATGCTTACTTGTAAAGTTTTCCTGAGCTTTACCTCTAGAATGAAGCAGTCTAGAACTCCAGAAAGCTCCAGCCTCATTGTGTTTGCAGAACAAGTATTGGTTCCTGAATAAAAAAACAGTTTCCTCTAATTCACTAACATTTTGTGCCCCCATAGTTTTTAATTCAATGTTATGCAAATCAAGATAGAACATAGAACTCTCAGGCTTCTAATGTATAGTTTTATGGTTCTTCCTCTCCCATTCCTTTGCATTCAGATATGCTCCATCCTGCTTCAGTACCAGAGGGTGAGAGCTGACATCTCAGTAAAAATTTTTGCGTTGGAAGGTGATTCTTCCTACTTTAATCCTAAATTTTCATTTCAAAATGTGATTCCAATATTTTTTAATGCAGTCATTCACCAAGTGACCCTTACAAGCATTCTTCCCACTCTTTCAGGTTACTGAGGAACATTTGGTGGGTGTTTACCCCTCTTTATGATTCAGTCCAGTTCTTCAGCTTCTGGGATTTTTGTTTGATTTTTTCTGTCTTCAGTGTTTCACAATACCAGCTCCCTCCCTGTATGAGATAATTTACCCAATACTAGATTAATGTAGTGACTATATCTCACAAATATTTTTTCCTGTTCTTCAAGTAATGGTATCTTAGAGCTAGATTAAATAGTATCTATCTGAATTAGCTGTTACTTTACTTTTTACTTTCATGATTTGGATAAAAAGGAAGACAAAACAAGGTTGCAATAAAATCGTATGTTCATTGATACTCATTGAATATTTAAAACACAAGTGTGCAATTTATATTATTCATTTCAAGTATATGTGAGTGGTGGGGTTCTTGTGCTTATTGTAACAACCTAAGAAATAATTACTGAGTTTCAAACTGGCCAGGGCTGAATTATTACCAAGAAAATGCAAAGAATAAACTATACAAACTATACAAAAATCCCATTTGTCGCTTTTCTTTCTCTTTCCAGAATTAATAAACACTTTAAAAATCAAATTAAGTCTGCTTTATGGAGCTAAACTCATACACAACAGCTAGCCAAACGGCCTAATATGTTTACTTACAGAAATAGAGTCATTTACAAGGTAAGAACTTACTGCAATAGGGTCTACTAATCGACTCTTAAAGGAAGAATAAGTTTTGCACAATGGTGTTGGAAACCTGGTGCTTCTTCAAACAGCTAAGCATTAATTAAGCAGCCTACTTCTGCAGAGCTATGACGCCACAAATACAACACAGCTGTTATATTCTGGTTTTCCAGGTAAACTGTGGCCTATAGAAATATTTTCAATTCATCCTCAAACTCTGTTGAACAACTTGTTTACCTTGGCTACACAGCAGGGAGGGGATTTGGCCCTCCAAGCACAAGCAGCTTCAGTAATAGGGACCCAACCAATATTCACCCAGCTCAAAAAAAAAAGGCATAATTATGCTATTCTTCCACTTTAGACTAATCTGTTTTAATATGTGAAACCCAACCACAATCAAAACCCGCTTCCCTGTGCACACTTGTGATGAAGTCCAACAACATGCACTGCAGTAGGAAGTAATCAAGTTGCTTCAAGCAGTGATCTGCTTTGGGTTTTTCTGTTCTCAGTTACAGATCATATTTTCAAATTACTTTTACAGGAGAATTTTAATTGGTCATCCTGTAGTCCTTTGAACAGGATTTTATTGTTTAAATACAGAAAAGCTGTCTTCATGTTGTCAGGTAGCGTGAAAGGATTGCCCTTAACCTTGCAGCCTGCTAAGCAATGGAACAGGAGATAAATAAAATGGAGCTTGAAACAGGTTACATCTGCTCTTAATATGAAGGGTCAATTAGCTGTATCATCCACCTGCAGACAGTTCCATTCTTTTGCACAATCAGTAAATTACTTTTTCCAGGACATTGTATCAACGGTTGGGAATAGCCACCTCCAATTTTGGGCTTACTAAGAACTTTTGTAGTTATTGCAAAGGATTAAGTTGGCTACTTTTTGGGTAGTGTAACAGAAAGAAATTATTTTTGCACCAAATTCTATGGATATTTCCTGCATTTCATTTACCAAGCCTCTTTATTTTCTTCTCCCTAGTAATAAAAAACACAGTGCTGTTTTTCATCTTTATGAAATCTGAATGCCAAGTGTATTTATTTGCTTGAGGAGGACTATTTCAACAACAAGACTTAGTGGCCTTGGAGAGATGGGCTTTATTCAGCATTCAGCAGAGGAACATGAACTGCCTGTGTCTGTCTCATTATATAGGCTATGTGCAGTAAGCCACAGTGTCTAACAGCTGCTGGTGTTAGGATTAAGGGGAAAATATTTAATTTGATGCAGAGGCACGTATGTCATGATTTCTGCTGTAGCTTCTACCTGCTCCCAAGGGTGCATGCTAGATATATGGCATAACACTCAAATAATTTAATTGTGTCAACAAAATATGGTGATGTTTGTTTAAAACAAAAATTAGTTTTGCAATAAAATTGATTGGATGATGGTTACTTTGCTGTCACTGTGCTGATAGATAGAAAGACAAAATGATTTTGTTTAATCTTGTGGGAGGGTGAAGAATTCTGGTGAGACCAGAGAAAGTACACAGAACATAAACTTGAATTAGTCTTTCTGTTTAGTGAATCAACAAAAAAACAGGGAAGTCTGAAGAGTAACCAGGATCATCTATCAAAATGGGTTTGTGCTCCTATTGTCACTGCCTTGTAAACAAGTGCCTTTAGCATTCTAGTGCCCAGAAGCATCTAAAACAAAAGGACAGACATACTTTTCAGTTTGCAGGTGTACTGCCAATGACAAAAACAAGGGAAGATGAGAACTGAGCAAGTTGCTTCCCAGAATCTCTAAACTAGATCATACAAAAATTCCGAGGTAACAACTCATGCAACATGAAGATAACTCTTTGCTCTCTGCAGTAATGAAGAGCGTACTTTATGCAGAATGCTAAGAAAATGACATAAGAGAGAAGATGTATCTTAGATTTGAAAAAGGTGGCAAATAAAATCAGGTAAGAAAACATAATTATGTCAGTAAAGGAGGCTTGCTTTTCTGTGTCAGATATCAGATCAGGAATCACAGATATAGCACTGTGAGAAAACCTGAATCTGATCATAATTCTGAATGAGTGGTTTTGTAATATTTTCAAATCCATAAGTCATGAGTTGTAATTAGTTAGATAAAGTCGGCCATGAAAAAATAATTAACCTACCGAAACAGCTCAAATCACTATTGCTTTTTACTTTTTTTGGTGTAAATTGTGCTCTAGCTCTCTTTCAAGCAATACAATAGCAGTAAAATAAACTGTAACAAGGGTGAAAAAAAAAAGGAACAGCAAGAGCTGTGCTGATAAGAAAGAAAACACTGCTCAGGAGCATAAATTGCTTCTACTGCTTCCTTGAAGAGGCAAGTGTCTACGTGACCCTAGATTCCTCCCTGCTACAGATTAGGTAATGTGCACTTTACACACAATCACTTCTTTGGTCTTGAGGATGAGCTGTATTTTTCATGATAATACCCTGAAAAAAAATCATAGACGATGGTATTGCACGTGACAATGAAAAGTGAACATGTGTGAAAATGCAGTGGCTAAGGAGCAAAGGTACACTCAAGAAATTAATGACACATTGACTATATGTGGAGAAGCCACCAGCTGTTTCACTCTTACTTTTAATCCAGCAAGGCTGACAAGACCAAAACTAATTGCCAAATTAACATGTTTAGTAGTCTACGTGTACTGAATTACGGCTCTAATTCCAATTCCTTGTGGACAGATTATCCTTACCATATCTTTCACCCTTGCTAGTGGATTACCACTGTTCTGCTGAACTGTTGGGGATTCTGTATGTAACTGATACGTTTTAAGGAAAACTGCAACGATAACGTGCAAAGACACTTTGGTCTAGAGCATATGAAAATGAAGAGACCTGCTTTCTTTTTGTGCTGATTTTGTTTACACCTTGTATGTAATTTTTTTCACTTCTGCTTCCACCTTTCCCTCCCATCTATGAAATCAAATCAGTCACTTTCTGTTTTGTGCAAGCTGCTAAGAGATCTCCAAGTAGAAAATATAGCGTATGAGCTCAGCACTGTATTATTATATCCCATAGGTCAGCAGCCGACACACAGGAAAAACTTTTCTTCAGGTGCTACTTTTCCAGTCCTCTGTTTAAGCTCCAATTTTTATTATAGTTTTTTTAAAAATGCAGTTGCTACAGCAACTAGAATAAAAGTAGGGAGGGAATAAAGTAAATATACATGTTAAATGGGAGAGGGAAAGACAGAAAGCCTCTTGCTACTAAAGCATAGATTATAAATTAGTGCTGCTATGCTGCAGAACAGAACAATTTTGTGGAAGATATTTTTTGCCAGAAATAAAAGCCTAGCCAAGCGATATTCTGAAGCATGCCATTACCCTCAGGGTGGAATCTGGCAAAAGAGTCAAGCTGTTTTGCATGTTACCTTTGAAATTGTGTGTTTTTAAATCTTAGCTTGTGCTTTATTGAGATTCAATTCCAAGCACACATAAAGGCAAACTCTAAAACAGCTATAAATGTTTATTTTATTTACTGTTTGATCACCTCCCCTGTAACCACTGGTTTCTTTCTAACTATTATAACTGTAGTTTCTTGCATTCAAAGTGGTTCCCCAAGGACAACAAAAGAAACCAATAAATTCAAAGGCAGTAGTGTGAAATGAGATATAAGTTTGGCCTTTTATATGTATGTAGCAGCCAGCTATACAAAATTTATGCTTTAAGCTGTCAATTAAATAAGCAGCACGAACTTTTTCTTAGTAACTAAATAACATCTTAGTACTGTCCAATGTTTGGTGACAAAGCTGTAATAGGCCACAGTGGTGCAATAAGGATGACTAACAACTGATTGTAGGTTATTTGATTACATGTAAGCAATGTAGAATAAGCACCACATGTGAATGAAATGACAACAACAGCAGTTTGTAAAACTCATGCAAGAAATTAATTTTAGAAATATTTGTTAACACTTCAGAAGAGAAGGTAGGATTGGGTCGGTCTTCACACGTTACTTACTGTCTGCTTGTGTTTCTCTCTGCCCTACTCCATTTCTCTTGTTTCTACCATGCATCAAATTTCTTGTGTAGGTTATCAGGTGATAACAGATTCTCTATGAACGCTTATCTTACCACTGCATATTAATTCAAGCTTGTATCCTTGTGACGAGCATTATCCTAACATGAAATTATTAATGGTTTTAGCCTAAAAGAGATTCATCTTGATAGGGATTTCGGAAAAAGATTTTTAGTTTTAATTAAATGGCCTGTTATTCAAAGACAGTTGAATTGGTGTTGTCTATAAACATCAAGTGTTAGTAGAATCTCTGAAGTCTTAAAAGTTAGCAAAAAAAACATTTTTAGATATCAGACCCCTGAGATAAGAAGATTCAAGATAAGCATACGCGAGAGTTGGGGATACATACAATTATAGAAAATTAGAAGTTATAGAAAATTAAGACATGGATGTTTATAAAAATGAACAAAAGTCTACAGTATTTAATTGCCTGAAAAATGAATGTAATTTGAAATCATAAGACATTATACACGTCCTACCTGAATTATAGTTATATATTCTTATTTTCATCAGTGTTGTACCACGCTGAGGCAAAAAGTTCTGCAACATGTAACTCTATAACAAAGGAACACAATACAATGCAGATGAAGAGAGACATAGATAGAGCTCATGAGTAAGATGAAAAAATGTCAGTGATCACACCGGTGCAGTTAAATAAGTAGGATTTCTGAACATAAGTCCATCAAGCAATACAGTGATTCTGTATGCAGCAACACTGATAATAAGTTAGTTTTTGTAAGAAAGAAGAGGAAAGGCTCTTAATGATTGCTGCATGAACTAATTTACTAGTAGAGCTTGTTTCTCTTAATACGTTGAAATAGTAAATACTCTTACTCTAAACTAAGAAATTTTCAGTGAATTATTCAGATTTTAGTCATATCATTTAATGGTTAAGGAGCAGATTCAGCAAATGCACAGCTACGGAGTAATTTTTTAAGTTGTCAATAATATTGCCTTTTAAACACTTCATTACTTGAATCAGTGCTGTGCCTTAGAAAGTGAAAACTGTGCTTCCTTGACAGCATTATCCTCACTAAATAATAATTTTTTCATACTTATCATTTCATAAAATATTTTTTTTAGAACTGCTGGTATGTAATTTTGAAGGTATTTTTTTCATAAAATCAGATATTAAAAAACTTATCATTTTTTTCATATGTGGAAGCCCATTATGATACATCCAGCAGACACATCACTAAGCCAAGTTATTTATGAAAACACGGGCATGGAAGAGTCCCCCTAAAATGCATATTGCTGGAACAACTCCAGTTTAGGTTCAAAAACACTGAATGAAAATTACAAAAATTAGAAATAATAGATATTCTATCCAAAAAATTCTTATTTTTTGAGATTTTCTAAATATGTGAACTGAATGAAAATTGAATTAAAATTATAAAATCTAGAAATAAGTGGCATCACATCTTATCCAAAAATTTCTTCATTTTTGAGATTTTTCTAAATATTTGAGCTCTTTGGAGTCTTAATGCTTTCAGTGAATGGGCACAGCAAATTACATTAGCCATTGCACCAACAGGATTTTTTGTATCCCTGTGTTCTGAAAGACACGAGTGTTTTTTAAAAATATTTGTGATTTTAAAGTCTTCCGTGAGCTTTAGAGAAATATAAAATAAAAGTAAAGCATTTCTGAAGGTTTTTTGTCCTTCTCCTCCTGTTGTGGACACATTTCAAAGTGTGCTTTTTTGAAATAGAATTTGAAGTAGAAATTACAGTTTGACTGAGAAGTACTGAGTCCTGCTTTGGCTAGCATTTATGGAACTAATTTCTGAATGTGACAGCTTTTCCTGTTCAGGAAATCTCGACCTGGGCAATCAAAACCTGATTGTATGCCATAGCACTGAAAAATGACTGGTGAAGCACTTCAGCACAGCCCTTGTCCATTCTTCAGAGTGAGTCGCAGAGTAACTCAGACTTTCACAGTCTAGTGCCATCATGCTTTGACTAAAACAGGCTTTTTCACCCTACCATGATGTACTCAGTAGCTGCTCTTTTTTTCATCCAGTTTCCAAGCTGAACTCAACATTAGATATTGTTAAAAATAAATAGCTCTAAAGCCTGCGGAGAAGGGAAAGGAATAGGGCTAACCTTTCGCTGCATCAGTGATTATACTAAAGATTTCCTTTTGCCTTTCTAGCTTAAAAATTTACATTTTACAGGCTGAACCAAAGTCTCACCTAATGTTTAAAAAGAAGAGAGTGTTAAGTAATTTGCAGCAACAAAAATATATTCCTAATGAACCTTGAAATGAGCCTTCTTACTGAAACTGTTTCTATACCTGAAAAGAAGCTCCAATAGTTAACACATCACTGCCTATTGTATATGAAACATTAAAAAAAGAAATCCCTGACTAATATATCCTGCAAGAAGACTAGATTAAATGGATTTTCAAAATGAGATTGTAAAGCTGATCTTAACTGAAATATCTCACTGAAGTTATTATTGTGTTGTGGGCTTTTAAGATATCATGCTGCATATTGTATATATGTCATTCTTTATCATGGAGAAAGCCATGAGGGTATTAGAGCTAGCTCAATTTGCTAAATTTATCCACCTTCTAGAATATGCAGTTATGACTCCAGATAATTAATAAATACATTTAATTTCAGATAACCAAAAGTTTTAAGCACAGTGACCTGATTCTGGAACATATTTCTAGTAGTATTAGTGCAGCAAAACACTAGCTAAGATGGAACTAGATAAGTGAAAGGAAAGGATTAGATACGGTTCCCTATGATAGCAGGGGCCTGGACTTGATAACCCAGATCATTTCTAGTCCTATCTCCTGTATAAAAAGAAAGATACTGATCCTGAGGATTAGTGAAGCAACCTCACCTTAGCAAAAGACTAAGTGCTAGATTCTATCACAAAGTCATAGCAGGTATGGTACAGAAAACCTGATTGAAAAGAGGTACATAAGCCATAGAACAGAGGAAGGTCTCTCGTCTCTTAACAGTACAGCATTCCCCACATCCCCAAATGTTTTGCTGATCCCTTTCTTCCCTACCTAAAATAAAGGAAGAAACATCTAACCAAGTAAAGCAGATTTTTTCTTAGTAAGAGCTTAATTTGGACCTAAACACTAACCCCAGTGTTCATAAAGACACTTATGCCTATCCACAATTGACTCAAAAAATTTGAGTATTAGATTGATTTATTTCATGTTTCTTTTCCACTGATCTGCTTAAATACTGCAAAGGAAAAACATCTATTTACACAGTTGGGTGGGAAAAGAGAGAAGCCACATATATAACAGTAAAAATATATATATATAACAGTGTCTCAGCTGTCCTGTGCAAACCACTTTTTGTTCCTAGTGGATTATTGCAATGGAATTGATGACTGGATTTGGTACCGCTTTCATGATAAAGACTAGATACTGAAAATACAGTGCTTCACTGTGGGTGGCATATTTTGATAAAAGCACCAGCTGCCTTTTTCTCCAACCTCTGAAGAAAAGTTGGAGATTTTCTTCAAAAATCACCTATTTAATTTTAATAGGCCATTAGAATCTCAGTAGCTTTTTTACTGATCATAGGCAGAGATGAAGTTACCAAAAGTGATAGTTGATAGGGAAGGTTTTTAAAATCAATTTGAGCATTCTTTGTTCATATCTGAAATTCTTTTCCAGCACCTCTAATTTCCTTTCCTCTTTTAATTTAAGCAAACATTCCATTTCATAAAAGTCAGCCTTTTTCATGTGATAGTTCCCTTAACTTTCTCAGTATGCTGTGCTTGTTAGGGGTAGGGCATTTGGACCATTTTGTTTTCTTCTTGAATTGTAGGACAAATTTGCTTGTGTTTTCATTTTAAAAGAACTTTAGAGTCTTCAAATTGTTGGTAAATGTTGTTCTTTTTGGACTGTTATTTTTATGTTCTTCCTGCCCTCTTTCTGTATTTACCTCTCATGAATTTGAACATTCACATGCTAGATTTTCTTGCAGTAAGTGCTACTGCAGTAGCATTTTTTATATCCTTCCTATTCCTTCCCCAGAGGCAAGACACAAGCAGTTGTATTACTTTGAGCCAAGTGTACTTTTGCATATCTCAGCTTTCTCCCAGTTTCTCGCTTCTTATTCTAAATGTTAGTCTACAACACTTTTCATTTTTGTAACCTGACTCTATTATGATTAAGTTTCAGACTATGCTGCCTGTGCAACTTCCTTCTTCAGAGAAATTCCCCAGTTCCTAACATACCTATATCACTCCTATATACACCATTGCTTCATTCACACATTTGGGTTTCAAATCTCTACCTACTCCTCAGGTCTTGAAAAAAGAGCTGACAGGATTCTAAGAATGCTATTTTTGAGGTGTTAGTCTTAGTTCTCCTGCCTAAGAGTCAGAATTTATCTTCCAAAAGCTAAGGCTCACAAAAGGACTTCATTTTTCCATGCCTAATAATTCCTTTATCTCCAGTTTATTTTGCAAGTAAAGACAGCAGTTGTCTGCACCAGCAATTTACAGGTTAGAGCAACAAATTCTGTGATGTTGAACATTTTGTGTACGAATCGTGAATCAAAGAAAAGGTAACCAATAATGAACTACACATTGAATCCCAGATAACTCAGATATTCAGTTCATGTTAAAATAGACCATTCATTGTTATTTTCTTTGAACTAAGAGCTATTGAGGTAGAGATATGCCTTGTTATTTGACATCATATGAGCCTTATTATCTAGAATACTAAACTGACTAATCATAAAGGTCACTTCTGACTTAAAGAGCTACAGTTCTAGGAATTACTTTAGGTGATGACAACATGTAGCAATTGCTATTCCAGATCATACAGAACCAATAAATCTGAAGATAGGAAGTCTGATACTGCATTAAAAGTGTAAGTAATCCAACAGAGAATAAAATTTGGATTTAAAAGGATGAAAATTAATTGAAAGCAAGTATAAATCTGCCATCCTTTAAACTCAGTCTTCCCTCTTCCTGCTTTCTCTTTGCACAACAACATATCCCAGACTGAAAGCAGAGAAACCATGTAAAGGGGCTGCATTTGTTTGGAGGAAAGAATTAACTTCCTAGGAAAGACTTAAACTTCATAGGTACTCAGTAAAAATTTTGATGCTAAAAAATCTGAAAAACAGGTGCATAGAAATGATTTAAGGAAAGTGAAATTTTCTGTCTATATATTCAGTGGAAATTAGGTCAATTGTGTGGGCAGTCAAAGGAGAAGCAGGAAAATCAGATCAAACTGCGCAGGTGTACATTGCAGAAATGTTCAATATCTTTTTAATTGTTTAATCGGTGTTGACAACATTGACATTTACCATCTGATTAAGGTCAATGGTCTTCAAACACCTGTAAATAGTAGGAAAACAGATTTTACATAAACTCAATTGTTTTAGAACATAAATGAACACATATTAACCTCAGGAGTTTTAGAACATGCTATTTCTTTATTATTTCTTGTTCACTCATCATTCATTGCTACTGTTTCTTCTAGGTTTGAAAAAAAAAATGGAAAAAAGTAATAATATGTCTTCCCGGCTTTAAATAAAGTCAATTTATACCATAAAAACACTAAACCAGTATTGGGTATTAGTATATTAGTACTGGAGATACTAAGTCCATTCACACAGCATTCTAGGAAGTCAATACTTTTCATTTCCTTGGGTGTAACAGATGTGATTTTATACTCAATACACATGAGCCACACATTGATAAAACTGCTTTCCGAAGCCAAACTCAGGATTTAAATGGCTTGTGCTGTCACAAGCTACAAAGAAAAACATGGGTTTAAAAACCCATTTTGACTTAAAAGTGTGCTTTGACTTACCCTGTCTTCTTTGTTGCCTTTCTCCATAGATGTAGAGCCCCTGTTAGCTTCTTACTGCACTCTTGGTCTTTCTCATGCAGTAGCAGAGTAGTTTGTTTTCTGTAAAGCTCCAGGCTACTATGAGTTCCTTCAGCTATTATTTAAACACAGAGGAATGAATCCCTAACATAATCACATCTGACACCAACCATGTTGGTGTTTAGTTTTATGTCTGGGCTCTGCAGCTTCAGTAGCTAATTTATATAATGAGGTAGAGAATTCCCCTCACCCTATAAATATAAGACATGACCAAGTTCTCATAAGCACAAAGAAGCAGCTACATGTAGATGGTAAGCTGGGGCTTCCTGAAACAAAATTGCTTCAATTTTGTGTGTTAATTATTCAATATTTATAAGTGTTTGCTGTGACAGATGGGAAAATGTGTCTGTGTCAACCTGGTTTTGACATATTTTGCTTTGTGAATGTGTTTCTGTAACTGCCTTCAGAGATTATGTATTCTATTTGATACTGGGGACTGTTTATGTGTATAGTTAGGTCAGAGAACAGAGTTCTTTTAGGGTATGGTGTCTGTGTCCTATTTTCAACAAAATACGCATTTATCACCCTATAATCACCTTTCAAGAGTCATTAAGGAATTCTTCCCAAAAGAGGAGTGTAGCTGGTTTTTTTTAGACATTCTCTTTTGCATACATCTCAACTCTTTTGATGAGACAAGACAATGATCTTTGTGATTTTTTCCTGTCCACCAATATAACTTCTTCATCTGTCTTTTATGAAGACCTCTATAAAATTAGAGATTAAATCCTGGTTTGCTTTAGTTACAAGTATTCCTTTATTTTTTAAATAACATTGTGGTGGTTTGACCCAGCTGGATGCCAGGTACCAGTGAAAGCTGCTCTATCACTTCCCTCCTCAACTGGACAGAGGGATAGAAAACGATGTGATGAATGGTCCATGAGTTGAGACAGGGACATGAAGAGATCACTCACCGATTACCATCACAGGCAAACCAGACTCCACTTGGGGAAATAAATTGAATTTGCTGCAAGTTATATCAGAGTAGGATAATGAGAAGTAAATCCAAATGTTAAACATGTCTTCCCCCTGCTAGTACTTACTGGGCTTAACTTTATTCTCTAACTCCTTCCCCAAGCAGTGAAGGAGGGACAAGGAATAGGGGTTACAGTTTATCTCATGTTTCTGCTTCTTCTTCCTCCTCAGGGAGAGGACTCTTTCCACTCGTCCAGAATCCCTCCAACAGGAGACAGTCCTCCATGAACTTCTCCAGTGCGAATCCTTCCCATGGGCTACAGTTCTTCATTAACTTCTCCAGAGTGGGTCTCTTCCACAGGCTGCAGTCCTTCAAAAAAGCCTGCTCCAGTGTGGGTTCCTCATGGTATCACAAGTCCTGACAGCAAACCTGCTCCAGCCTAGGCTCCTCTTTTCACAGGTCCGCAGGTACTCTCTGAACCCTGCTCCAGTGCAAACCTCCCGTGGAGTCACAGCCTCCTTTGGGCATATCCACCTGCTCTGACATGGGGTTCTCCACAGGCTGAAGGTGGATTTCTGCTTCCCATGGACCTCTGTGGGCTGCAGGGGCACAGTCTGACTCACAATAGGCTGCAGATGAGGGACTCAGCCTTGACCAGAGGTGGATCCATCTTGGAGCCAGCTGGGACTTGCTCTCTCAGACACAGGGGAAGCATCTGGTAGTTTCTCAGAGAAACCACACCTGTTCACCCACTACCAGCTCTGGTTACCCAAACCCAAATAAGAATATGTTTCTATTTTGCAAATTATATGTGGCCAAAATATGTCCTTGTGGGCACTGAGGTTGTGTTGAGATAATAAAATTTCCACTTCCTTCCCTGTTAAGCTGTCTTGTGCAACAATATGTCTGAGAAACAGCCAGAAACAGGCTGAGAGCCCATAAGAACCTCATGAAGTTCAACAAGTCCAAGTGCAAGATCCTGCACCAGGGTTGGGGCAATCCCGGACATGCGTAGAATCTGGGACAAGAACCCATTGAGAGCAGCTCTGTGGAGGAGGAGTTGGAGGTTCTCATGGATGAAAACCCAGACATGCGCCAGCAGTGTGCACTCACAACCCAACAGGCCAACTGCATCCTCGTCTGCACCAAAAGAAGCGAGGCCAGTAGGCTGAGGAAGGTAATTCTCCTCTACCCTGTCCTTGTGAGACATCACCAAGGGTGCTGTGTCTAGGTCTGGAGTCCTTAGTACAAGAAATGTGGACCTTTTGAACCAAGTCCAAAGGGCCGTTAAGATGATCTGATGGCTGGAACACCCCCAAATAACTGGGGTATTTCAGCACAGAGAAGAGAAGACTCTGAGGAGACCTCATTGCAGCCTTCCAGTACTTAAAGCTTATTAAAAAGAGGAGTGATTTCAACAGCATGTAATGATATGACAAGGGGGAAAGGCTTTAAACTGAAGGAGGATAGGTTTAAATTAAGTATTAGGAAGAAACTCTTTACTGTAAGGGTGGTGAAGCACTGAAACAGGTTACCCAGAAAAGCTGGATCTCCTATCCTTGGAAGTGCTCAAGGCTGGGTTGGATGGAGCCCTGAGCAATATAATCTAGCAGGATGCATCATGGTTATGATGGGGTGTTGGATCTTTAAGGTCACTTCCAATCCACTCTCAAATATTTTGATTGCTGATCTGTAGAAGTTTTCTTGTAGTAACACAATACTAAATTTTTGTTCTTTACTACTTGTAAAATCCTCTTACTTTTGACAGGTCTGCTCAGCTCTTTAATACTTACAGAAATCGTTATTATTGCCTGACACATACCAACATAATTTTCCAGACTTTATTTTAAGTACATAATTCCATATCTGTCAGCATAAACCTTGCGGTTATTTTTTATTATCTGTGAACATCTCTGGATGACATAAACAAAAATATTTATTACAATGACCCTTATGTCTTTTATGATAAGGTCCAGATTATCTTTAATGTTTCTTAAAATGTCAGAAAAATATTTTCATCCTTATGTTTGGTTTTGTGGGTTTCTAGACCCAAAATATTTTCATAATGTTTAAAACTTTCATTATCTGAAGTCTGCTTTTTTTTGTGTTCCACTTGCCTAATTTACCTTAATCCCTTCGATAAATCTTCTGTTCTTGCTTGAACACCAAACTCTCATTTAAGGGTGCCCATTTGGGGCACTCTCAACTGCAACTTTCAGTGATGTGCTGGCAATAAACCTTTTTCAGCAGAGACAGGTAACTGAGATAGCGGCTCAGAGCTATGCATCAGCAGCCTGCCATCTATTTTTCAGTTTTACCCAGTATCATCTTTCTCCTTTTTTTTTTTTATCTTAAATCATGTAATTTCTTCCTCACCATAATTCCTGGTATTTTTGTTGCTCTCAGTTTTTTTCCCCATCTTCTCCACTCCCCATTTTTTCCCTATTATACAGTTTAATATAAACTAAAGAAACACTTTCAAATTTAAAAGCATTGAATAAACACGTGAAACAAATATTTCACAATGAAGTACATATAGTTCCAGCTTCTTGTATCAAGGTATATGTAATTGTTTTCTTTTGACTTAGTAAATAAGTTATTGGGAGATAATCCACACAGATGAATGAGTATCCAGTGTGGGTCTCAATTTACCTAATTTTCTCTTTCTAAGAGCTGACCATACCATTTAATTTATCTATTGAGACTTTTCTGTAATAAATGGAGAGAGCCCAGTACCTCCAGGGGATAATTCATCTCAATAAATGTAGATGTCTAGAGCAGATAGAACAATTCTTTCACTGGGGGTGCTACCTGTGGATTCAATCACTAATCAGCTTTAAATTTTTTCCGAAGAGTTGTGCTACTTTGATCTGAAAGAACAATGTCCAAATAATGTGGACCAATGCCATAATATCACTTTCTTATTTGTTATTTCTTTGTTGACTCTGGATCTTGGTATTATACAAAACTTATCCTAAGGGCATGTTCTATATCATGAGAATTCAGAGTTCCAGATTTTCAATTAAAAGAGCCAGTCTATTGTTTATAGTGTATGAGTCTCCTGAGCTTTGAAATTTTTTTTTGACAGATTAGACACTTGATGAAATGTTCTTTTCAAAAGTTCATAGGTGAACTGTTTTTTCTAGGACCAAAGAAAAAGTTCCATAAAAACAACTTATATTCATATAAACATTTTCTTTTCAATGTCCTAAAAATGTTACTAAAAAGACAATTAATGTGAAAAATGAATACTTTATACTGTAAGAAGTGAGAGCCTTTTTGGATATCAACCTCATTAAATTCTCATTATTTACAGATTAAATGGTTTGAATTATCCTTTTAAATTTTTCTCTTGATTTTCTGTTTCTTCCATTATTCTTATCAGCAACATTTTTGTCAGTTTAAGTGCTTAAATTTATATTGAGTATTTAATTATTTTGACAGCTGATAACAATATGTTAAATAGGAAGTAAGTTGAATTATTTGAATAATTACCTGAATTGCATCAGGAAAAGAATTAAACAAAACCCTTTGAAAGAAACTACGTCAGTAGAATTCCAAAGAGATAAATATATTGGTTTTCAGTCCAGTCACAACAGAATTAAAGTCTGATCCAAAGCCACTGAAATCAATAGGAGCATTTCCACTGAGCTGGCCTTGGATCAAGCTCCTGATGCAGAAAGCAAAAAATCGAAGCTCCTTTATCTGTATTCATTGCCCATGCAAAAATAAAGGAGCTTCATCTTGTGCTCAAGTGAAGACAAAGAATCTTGATCTTGAATAAACTACAGTAATGTCTGTTCACACTGACCCTCGTTCAATCCAATAATGACCTGTTAGATAGAAAAAGTTTTCAAACAGAGTTTTCAAACGTTTTACTCTTAATAGCTCAGAAAAAAAATTTCTTAACATGCTTTTAAACCATTTTCCACTAGCAGTAGAAAGACTGAGTCACTCAATTTAGACTCTCCTTTGTTCCTTTTCAGTATATATGTCGTGTACTGCTAAACATCCAGGAAGCCACCAAGTTACCACAATAAAATAAGATTATATCACACATACGGAAAATGCAACACATTTGAGATATTAAAAAAGAAATATAATTTTTTTAAAACTACTTAAAAAATGTAATCCATGATTGCAATATGGAAACAAAGAAACTACAAGAGCCTGAGGGACAGGGACAGTTTAGGACAGCACAATGTCACTGGTGAAATGTTTGGACACTCAAGACAACATTTGTGCATCTTAAAGAAATAGGATCCTCCTTCACACTGCATTCAACTATATTAATATTTCCACAGATTCCTAAGGTTGATCCCTGAGTCTCTTGGCAGTTTTAACACCAAATGTCTCTCTTCTTTAGTGTTATGTACCTCATGATGCGTAAAGCCCAAATTCTTCACTAAGACTAAATTCTTTAAGTACTTAGTTTTTGATGACTAGCATGTCACTTCTGATGGGTTTAATTCTAAAATTTCCCCTGAATTTTTTAACGTTAATTGTTGCTCTAGTGATAAACCATTTAAACCTCACTCTATTGCAAACCCTGACACAAAAATGACAAGAAGAGGATACAAGAAAGGTAGGAAAGAATTCATTGTTTGAGTTTTAAATTTCTTTTTTTATTCCAGAACCCATTTTATATTCCAAGCCCACAAAAACTATAATGTACAGTCATAAATAGCATTTCCACACATGATTCAGTGAGATCCTATATAGTGTTCGCAAACTGGACTGCAGGCTGGTAGGAGTAAATTCCCTAGTTTTCCTCTTTGGTCTGTGAGAGCAGATTTTTGTAGCATTTTAAGACCTGCCTAGGCCAATGAACCAAGGCCTATTCTGCGTCAAAAATTCTCCAAAGAAATTTCCTCTTGATGAATATGGATTCGTTCATAGCAAATCCCACTCTTTCTTCTTCCTTTCTCAGTTTAGCAAAAAGGGTGAGGGTGTACTACAGACTGCAGGGCAAATTTTCAAGGCAGTAAGTGTACAGAATTGTATCACAAAAGTTCTATTGGTCTAGAGACTGATGGTCCATTTTGCAGCTGATGGGCCAATTTTTAAGTCTGTTACAGAATTATACATGTGTGACTATAAATTTTTATCTTCCAGGCACTTGAGTGATGAACATTCATTGAAATGCATGTGAAAAAATATATATATGCAGGTGGGAAATTAACCAGATTTTAAAAATATTGTTATGATTTTTGGTGATTCACATCTTTCTTTGTAACAAGAAATAAATAAGTAGCAGATAGCATAACATTAACAGAGAAAAATAAAACCTTTAACCCTCTTGTTTCACCACTTATGATGGCTTATGACGACTAGGTATTTGTACTGTTTTTCATTTCTCTATAAACTTTTTGTAATCTAAAATGCACTGTATCTATAATACTGAGAACATAGTTATAAAATTCTATGTTAGCCTTCTTGTTTGAAATAGCAATTTTTAATTTACAAATCTGTACCAAATAATGGGGTCACGAATCTTAATTTTTTTTTATTTTATTGTTGTTTTCCAAGTGAGCCCGAGGTTTTGATATTTACTCCAAGGGTCACATGGATACTCAGAGACAACCCAAAGCCCTTTCTAAATTTTCTGTGTTGCAGGAATCTTTAGAGTCAATTACAGCTTTATGTTCTGTCTGCCCACTTCCATTTATAATTAGTCTTTGTGCATTTAATGCATGTTTGTTTCACTGGTTTTCTATCGTCAAATAATGCATACAGTTAAGTAACTTTATGAGCTCTAATGCTTCAAATAAAAATATAGATATAGCGTCCCATGCCAACTAAAAAGCAGTAAAGAGCTTTTAAAGTTCTAAAATCTAAAATTACATACATGACTTATAGAAAACATTTTGAATATGCACCACTTTTCATGTATTCATACGACATTTTCTATTAAATATGACACTTTCATTATTTTTTATTTTAACTGAGTAGTGATCTTCAGTTCAAGTACCTTGTCTCTGATTATAATGGATGGTCTTACTTTAAATGAAAATTTGCTCCTGTCATACAGAAATCTACTATTATTACATACTATTGAAATAATGTATTAACATCAAGAATATTAAATGAAAACACAGGGAGTATGGGAAACTTCTTTTTTTATGTTAGTTTAAGAGGGTTTTTTTCAGGTATTTGGAAGTATGAATAACTATGTTGGAAAATAGTTAGTTGCTCAAAGCTTTCAAAGTACAAAGATAAGAAACTATTTTATATTTGTGTAAAGGTTTCACTAAGGCTTCTTTCAGTCTTATTTTGCTTTAGCTACTGACTCCTTAGAAAGGAAAATGAGATGTTCCAGATTATTAACAAACCAAGCACTCCCTAGACACTAAATCTACCTAAAACTCAGCAAAGATTTATAATACAATAATTTTATAATCAATTTTCTGTGTATTATGTTAGACAAACCATACTGTACAAATTCATTGGCGTCATACTGCAGTTCTCCTACTGGAAAAAAATTCTGCCTAAGTCCAGCCTTCTGCTCAGTCTCCTCCTCAGATGTATTAGGTTGCTACCAGGTCCCTCTCAAGCCACCTCTTTTCCTGCTAAGCAAACCCAGTTTCCTCTGCCACTCCTCACAGGCCACGTGCTCCATACCCATTATCTTGGTGGTTCTCTGGAGTTTACCAGTATTTCTCCTGTAAATTGTAGTCAAGTTTTCCCGTAAACTGAGACCCAAACTGCATACAGTACCTAAGTGTGGGCTAACAAGTGTCATGTATAGGGGGATAATAACTGTCCTCAAAATATTGGCTCTACTGCAGTAAATACAGCCCCAGACACTGATGACCTTCTCTGTTTCCAGGAAACTATGTCAGTTCATGTTCTGGTTTCTTCCTTCCTGAGGGCCCCAAGGTCTTTGCCACGGAGTTGTGCTGCAGCCAGTCAGTTTCCTGTCTGCACCGTCTAAAGAGGGTCTTCCTTTCCAGGTGCCGGACTCTGCATTTGCCTTTGCTGAATTTCATGAAGTTTCTATCAGTCCATTCCTCCAGCCTTGTGAGGTGCCTCTGAAAAGAAGCCCTGCCCCGGTCCACTTCCTACACCCACCCCTCTCAAATTTGGTGTCACTTTCAAAATTAATGAGTGCAAGCGTTGATGGATTCGAATTTAATCCATAAAAGATGTTTCATTCCTCTTTTAAATAGGAATGTCTATTGTAGATACACAAAATTGACAATTTTTTTTATTTCTCCTTTTTTTTTCTTATATGTGAGCAAACCATATCGTGGATGCATTAGCCTATCCTGAGGATGTTCCATAAGCTGTTCTTTTCTTCATGATGCTTCTTCAAATATTGTTATGGGACTATAAAAGCTAAAAATGTAATTTGGTTTTCTGACATTTCTACACAGAGTGGAGACACTGGTTGTTAAACTAAAATCTTGTAGAAAAGTTATCTTTTGATTAAAAACAGGCAAGGAAAAAGAAAACCTGTTAATACTTTTATTTAAGAACTATATTATTGAGCAGAATCCAATGACTCCAGGAGAAGTGGCTCATATGGGAATCTAGTCCAGAACAAATGATCATGGGAGCCTGTGAAGAATTCTGGTTTTCTCCTTTTTTTAAAGAAATATTATTTTATGCCAATTTCCAAATATTGGCAAAATAGCAGACTTGAAAAATGAGAAAACTGAATATAAGAATTTTCAGATAAGTATTTAGGCTTAATTTCTATGCTGTCTCTACGGAACTGTGCAAGGAAAATGAGCTGACTTAAATATCATTTCAATTAATGTAAATTAGAAGTTACTCTACAGAAATCTAGTTATGACAATGTTCAGAAAATAAATGTTCATGAGTCTAATTTCTCACAGACATAAATTATTGCATCTGATGGGTTATGCTCAGAATTCAATGTAAAACAGCAGTGTACCTAAAAATGTTCAGCAGTAATAACAAACAGAAAAGCTTCTTGAAATTATTAAATTGTATAAATATTTCATATATAGTAAACCTATCATGTTGATTTCAAGGGAAAGAGAGAAGTGTAACAAATGATCTTAAAACAAGATCATACCAAGTGACAAATTGGCAGATCTTGGGATCAAGTTTCACAACAGAGGAGGATAAAAATCTCATAATGCAGCCACTGCAATACAGAAAATATTTATTTTCTCTGAATATATCTGCATGAAAACCCATTACCTACACAGTTCCCTGCCGAATTAAGAACTTGAGAAAAGTAAAAAAGCTTCAAATAAAAGATTTGTCCTTGAGCAGTGAATTTGGATGTTCCAGGATGACTGAGCTGAGTTTAAATAATAATGTAATGAATCTTCTCAATTTTTTCAATAAAAATATAGGGTTTGGGTTCTTTTTCTGTGAGCAATCTCTGGTATCATAGTGAATTTGTTAAATTAATCTTCTGGTTTTAGCAGGAGTGGGAGGAGAGAGAAACTGGTGACATTAGTTTTTATCTTAAAAAGGAGATTTTCTATGCTCTGTAAAAGTCAGGAAACAAAGAGCATCTGCATTCACTGTATTTTTCATTCTTTTGTCTCAACCTGGGCTCATTTTTTATCACTAATAAAAAAACCCCAAAACTACTATAGACCATCTTGAATTAGGAAACATACCAGGTCAAGGAATCTGGAATCCTTAAAAGACTTTTGACTGAGACACCAAATAAAATAAAACAGAAGTTTAAAATTCAGTTATCCTTATTCTTTCCCAGTTCCTAAAACCCTCTTCACTTTACAGGTTTGTATTATCCTAACTATTCTTCCAATGTCTCCCATTATCTCACTGAGAAGCTAACCCCTTCTTTTCTTCCTTTTTTTCCCTCCATTTTTTTTTCCTAACAAGCTTTATCCAACATCACAGTAAAATTCCAGTTGGGTAGAGGCCAACAGCCCAGTTTGGATGTCCTAAAAGTATCCTTTTTTTTTGTTTAGTGTTTCTGTAATCCCTGGACCATAACTCAATTTGAATTATCAGACAAGTATATGTGATTAATTAAAAAATACTTGTTTTTCTGGCATATATTCAGCTTTATCCTAAATCAGGATCTGCTGACATTTCATATATAACGCCATATCCATCAACCTGCAGATAGTTTTGGGCTTGGATACTTTGAATTAATTTTTTACTTTCGCTGCTAATTGAAGTCCTTTTCTGTTGAGATGTCTATTTCTTACACATGTCATCAAGGAAAAGGAAAATTTCCTAGAGCCTCATTAGTGACAAAAGTTTTTGGGATGCAAATACTTGGATTTCAAAGTTATGTAGAGAGGCTGAATATCTTAAGAAAGGCTGTAAAGAACTTGTGCTATTTTTTGTTTAACAAACAATCCTAGAGGCCATGCCATACCTGAGTTTCAGGTGAACAGGATGGTATAGACTAATATCAATGACAATAGAATTACATTATTTAGATCATTTCAGCTAGAGGAAGTTCTTTTTCTCTCTCATTCTAAATTTTGGCCTTCCATGTTAACAATTTCATATTTGAAATGTACAGTGCTAGATAATTCTCCATAGTAAGAGGTGAAAGTTGTGTTGTTATTCCTACAGATGGTTTAATTTCAAATTTAATGGAACACTAGATTAAGCAAAGAATCACAAGAGAGGGGCAAAGTATTGTTTTACCCTAAGTTGGAATGATGGTTCTTTATTTATATGTGTTTCATTCTTAATCTTTTACACTTAGCTAGTTTGTAGCTTTTTCAATACATAATTCTTTGGGGAAAAGAAATATCTTGAACTTACAAAACAGACAGGGTACTGAATTTTGTTACCCTTGGTGGAAAAAGTACTCTTTGAATTTTGAGTACAAAAGGAAATGTTAGCTAATTCAACCTAAAACAAATTGCCTCTTGCATCAGCCCGTAAAAAATTTGGCAGGATCGTGGTCAGTACAAATAAATATATTATTCCCCTGGCTCTTCTGCTGCATATCGCTGATTTATGACATCAAACATTTTCCGAGGTTGATAATGAACTGTATTAGAAGAAAGGTTTGAACTGGGAGTAGCTCCGCAAAGTTTCTCCTACAATCTTTTCCATAGAAATTCTCTTGAGGAAAGGAAAATTAAGTCACCCGGAAAGTAAACCCTGGGTAATGTACAATAATAAATGATGGCATTATTTGGCAAGTACATGAAGTACCAAACTTCTAGTTTCTTCACTGTCTGAGTTTGACAATGAATGCAGTCATTCTCTATTTTTCCCAACAGAGGTAAACTAGTTGACCTAAACCCAGTCAGAGCAGTTCCTACACCAACAACTTTGCATTATGGGGATAGCACTGAGCATTGCAGCTAGTGAAATGAAGGGAAATTCTCTTTGTTTAGAAAACTCTCAGCTTTCTCATAGCCCTTTAAACTACATTTCAAGTTAAAGTTTACATTCTTTACTGCAATGCAGTGTAGTGGTAGATAGCACTGTCACTGAAAATGTGCCAGCCTGAGTGTTGCAGCAGTTTAGTTGCTGTACTCTCCCAGCATTTAACTGACTCTTCTGAAAAGCAAAATGGCTCATCCAAAGCTTTGCCTCAGTTGTTCTGTCCCTGACACTTAGAGTCAGTCATTCTGTATCAAGTCAGAATTTTTCCTTCTGATCTCTGCATTCAGGAGAGACACACTCTGCCCAGATTTACACAGGTTCTGGGGTTTTCTGAAAATCCACTCTCTGTTATTTCCCAGTATATTAGTTTTTATCTTAAAGATATCAGAACATGTAAGAATGAGAAATAATCTCATGTATGTATGACACATAGGATTTAAAAAATAAAAAAGTAGTAAGACCAAAAAAGGCTCTAAAAACATGTAAACTGTACAGATTCAAAAAAAAAATAGAGATTGGTAACTGGCTTTTGGAATTCTCATTTGGAATTCTTAATTTCTACATCTTATGCATTATCACTCAGAATCTTTTCCCGCTTCATGAAGTGCTGACACATAATTCATCTGCTGTGTATATTAAGCTTTAACATCAAACAAACTTACCTATGCAAATGACAAAATGGAGTGAAGCAATAACACCTTATCTTAATGGAATGGAGATTACTTGGAGTATTCTCTGTATTTTGCTTGTTCTGTTTCCTCATCAGAACACATTAACTTAAATCATCGATAGATAAGATCCTAGATACTGCTCATTTGTTCAAAAAGACTTTTCGATCTTAGGTGAGAAAAAATAGCATTTATTGAGCACACCATCAACACAAGCATTTCCTGGCTGTGGTCCAGTTCAACAGGCCTTGATTGTCTCAACAGAAGACATAATCGAATCAAAGCAGAATTAAGTATTCAAAACTTTTAGTTTTATAATGCCTTGTAACTTCGTAGTTCTATTATTTCTTCAATAATGTTATCCCATTTGTTTTTACAACCTGACCATTCATCTTATCTCACAGCAGTGATCTAAATTTCAAGTATACTTGAGTTATTGTGAGAGTTCAGCCCCCTCCTCAGATACAAGTCTGCATTGCCACTTGCCTTTTATGATCTGCTACTGCGTTTGAAGTCATATGTGTACCGTACACAATGCAGTGTGCTTGTACCTTCAAAGCCAAGAGCACCTTCTCAGACTATACCTGTACTGCAAAGAGATCATCAGGAACTTCTTAAGGCAAGACTGGACAGGAATGGAAAATGTGGGTTCTTACACTCTTCCTCCTTCTTCATGTATCTTTCTCCTTCTTCATGTATCTTTCTCCATTCATTTACAAGAATTGAAGAGAGCTTGTTTTTTACTGTAGGAATTATTAGAATGTCTTGCAACATTCAAAAACTGGTTGCCACACCACTTTGCTTTATAAAGAGAGGTGCTGCTGGCTCAGTCAAAGCATGTATTAAGTTCAGATTAACAGAAAATAGACCCTATTTTATGTTGAATGCTGAAATGATGCATCATCAGGTATCGGCAGCTGGCGCATAGCTATATGATTTTCTCTGGTTTTGCTTAGAAATGTAAGTTGAGAATTATGAAGTTCTGAATTCATACACACAAAAAAATAAAAAAGAAAAAACTTGCTTTCAGAGAGACACTGAATCATATCAATGGTATTATAAAATGGTAGAGAAAAACACTGAAACAACAAACTCACTTAGCAACAGGAATAGTCCTTTTACCAAGTAACAGATGTTAGTCCTGTTGTTTAGTACTTTCCTGGAAGTTACTAAAGTACATTATTGTGTAAAAGTGTGTGTAAAGTGTAAAAAAAAAAGAAGAATCAGTACAGAAAATTCATGTAGAAAGTCATACTTTCTTAGTCTGTAAAGAATGTCCTTTTGTAGGCCCAACTTTCGCATTAAAATATGGCTTCATCATAGAGGATTGGACTTTAACATCCGTTTCCTTTTCCTGTCTGTATTACTGGATGATATATTCAGGAAGGAATAATATAAGTTAATCATAGTCCTGGAGGATTTAGAATGGTAGTAGTCAGCTCTAGTGGTGGTATCAATGATTTGAAAAGAGATTGAATGATTAACTCTACATCTTTATCTGAGCTAGATAAAAACACTGGTCCCATTTCCAGTGTACTGACTCAAGTAACTGGAAGGGCTTTATAAAGAACATGTTATACTGACTATCACCTCAGTTAACTCAAATTAGTTGAAGGATAAACTTGTTCTGAATACAGAGTGGAAATTTTGCTAAGTGGTGTTAGTATTCTGTTAGATTCACAGGTTAGTGAAAGTGAAAATGTGTTGGTCATCTTCAGTAATTCAGCGGGCCACATCTTGATATAAATATGTTTAGCAATAAATATATTTTAAAATTCACATTAAAATCTAGATGAGTTTAAAACTTTGTCATAGGATGGCTGTAACATCTTGTTAAATAAACACATTTAGGCAGAGAGATGCCAAACATCTAATGAAAGCACATGCTGATGCAGACTGTGAAACGTTGTTCATAAGGAAATGTTCTACTGCTAGCATTTAATTTCTATCCTATCAAATGATGCATGTAGATCTAAAAATTTTCTTTAGCAGATCTTGGTTAAGTAGAAATAAACTACTTGACTTAACAGTGTGAAAAACCAGCATTTGGTTTGGTTAGGGGAGGCATTTTCTTGTAACATTCAATTAATCAGAGAATAACCTTATAAGGAAGGACATGTCATTGCTGATTGAAGAATTACTGTTACCAGTAAGTAAAATGCAGTTTTCATGTGAATCAAACTCTGATTTAGATTTCATTTTTACCCACTTTAAATATGAACAGCACTCATTGCATATGGCTCCTGTAGTGAAATTTCATTACGGGATCAATGCCTTGTAGATTTTGACTGACTTGTAGATCCTCAACATCTGTAGCTGTCCCACATATAGAAGACTGCTGGCCACACAAGAAGTCATGTTCAATCCGTCAGCTACACAAAAGCTCAAAATATTAGCTCCAAACATTCTTGAAATTAGAGTTTAATCTTTTTTTTATCCAATACCTAACTTAAACTAGTTTTAAAAATTATTGCATTTAATTTTTTACAGAAAGTGAGAAGGCAAATATTTAAATGAAGTCTAGGTGTTGAAATACGAAATCAAACCATCTGGGGCAATCATGTTCTGCTAGTTGGTCAGATGGTTTTTGATTTTACTTGATTTAAAAACTACAGACATGATTTATTAGTATCTGAGAAAGTAATGCTTCCATAAAAATAACAAACCAAACCAAACCAAACCAAAACAAACCCCACAACACAGAATGTGGAACAAAAGGTCATCCACTTTTCAAGAGTAACAAAATTGTTTCAATTTTTTACAGTTTAGAGTAAACTTGATTTTTTTTTTGCCTAAATACATTTTAGTCTTGATTCTCATAATAATTCCCTCTGTGTGCCTTTCTTCTGTCCCTCTACAGAGAGAGAGCTGTTGCGAAGTATGAAATGAGCACAGACAAAATGGAAAATTCTTTTTATTATTTACATTTATTGAAAAAGCAGGTCTCTGGTTCAGATACAGATGAGAAAAATTATTATTGAGAGGAGAAAATGAAGGAAAAGTTTCCTGTATGTTTTCAGTTGAAAATTTGACAGTATTATGACTATGATCATTTTCATTCTTCAAAGTATGAGTACCTAGAGCCTGAGCCAAAACTAAAAATTAAATTTTGATCATGAAAGGGCAAGGATGAACCTGAAATAGAAAAATTATGCTGTTTGCATCAGATATTTAAATGAAAGTAGAAAATCACAAAGTAAAAATCACTAAGCTCCAGCATAAAGCTTGATCTTTTCCTTGGAATAAGTCTATATTGCTGCTGCTAGAGCAGAGATAACTTTTTAAAGACATTAGGGAACTAAGAGAAAAATATTTTAATTCATTCTCCTGCAATACCGCGTGTACCTCCTCTGGATTTTTTGGAAGACTGCAGGCAATCACTTTCCCTAGTAAGGGCCTGATCTGTGATCCCTGTACTTTTTTACACCTGCTGAAAGAATGAGAAATCAAAGCATTCTAATACGCTTTTCTTAAAGAAATGAAAAGACGTTTTTCTGGATCAATGAGGTTGTTCTTTGCCTTCTCAGTAAAGTCAGACCTTGATGGAATGAAGACATGAGTAGGAGCAAGAGAACTCTGCCTTCATGACTCTGCCATCAAGAGCACAGAGCTGTCCTTATACCTAGGAAACCAAGGCAGTGATTTGGCCTAAAGGACAGGGGAGAGGCTAAAGCAGAAAAAGCCTAAAAAAGTCCTAATTTCTTTCCTCATTTTGTATAAATATATTTATTAATCCTTTCTCCCACTTTCCTTAACAAACCATTTTCTTCCTGCATTTACTCAGTCTCTCCCTGCTGCAGCTGCAAGACTTCATACCACCACCCAACCTCTCCACGTAATCCAGTCAACTTGTAGCAAATCATCTGTTCTTCAACCATTGCCCCATATTTCTCCCAAAACAGTAGGTCTGTTCCCCAGTTCTTGAAGCCCTTTAAAGACATCATGGGGGAAGACCTCATGCAAAAAGTCACAGGTTACCCTTACAGTATTTCTCAGTTCTTTGGATAGCCTGTGAAAATAACTCAGGGCACCACACAAGACTTAAGCTTCGACAGAGTATTAATACATAAACCACACAGAATCACACAGGGAATAAGCAATAAATGGCATTAACAGTACCATACAAATATATTAGGTATTAATGTGATGGGCAAGAATTATACAAACTGCAAATAGCAACTAAATATTACATTATAGTATGTAATACAGTATAGTATTTGTACATGCAAATTTCCCTTATACTTTTTACATGTGAGAAGGGGAATATTATGTTTTTCGTACTTCCTATTCTTTCTTCCTTTGATTCTCTTTATTCTTCCTTTCTTTCTTCCTTCCTTTTTTTCTTTCTAGAGACTTCTGAAACTAACAAAATTTTATGACTGCACCTGGGCTTCTCACAGTACAATATCATAAATCAATATGATACATCAATTTGTGTTCTCTCCATCATAGTTAGCATGGGGGTTCATTGCATTTACAACTTGCTGCAGTGATTATTACGGCAAAAGGAAAGGAAAGAAGAAAAATATTACATCTGTGACTAGAGAAAGTCTAACAATGGATATCTCATCATTTCTTCAATGTCTTTTGCAATACCTTCTAAAATATAATCTGATATATATCTTTGCAATTTTTCACTGAGATCTCAGTGTTTGAGAACGGTTGGAGAGATAACAGTCACTTCAGTTTCTGAAGAAGTTGTGGAACTAATTCAACTCAGCAAAATAATCTTAGCCAAGTATATCTGACACCTGGGAGTGGAAAAGGAAGCAAATATGATAGTGACAGAATTCACTGCAGGAAGCAACAGTAACAGTGATTCTGTCTCAAGCCAGAGATGTTTTACTGTAATTGCTGCTAGATGATCTAACATATACTTTTTTTCTGTAATACAGCCTTGGATAAAGCCTGGCTACCAGCTGACTGGCTTTAACACCTGAATGCCAAAAAGTGCAATTTTAGAAGTGACATTGCTGATCTATTTGCAGAACACATCACCTGCCATTCGCAACATTGCTAGGGAGGGGGATCCATTAGAAAAAGAAGCTTCAAAATAGAAATGAGGAGCTTTTTTTTCTTCTTGCTGGCCTCTTTTCATCTTCTCTTCTTATGTTTCAGTAGGTAATTTTTCCCACTTCTTCCAGGCTTTATGCTATGGTAGTGGTGCTGAATGCTGATGAGGCTCTGCGTAATGCAACTTCAGGCAATGCAGCCTAAGCTTTCTGTAGTCTGAGAGCCTGTAAAGATCCTTCAAAAAACAAGCATCTAGACAGAAAAGATAATATAATAAAATACTTAGTAAGTCCTTAAAAAGAGACCCAGTGAAGGTACCAAGGCAAAACGTTGAATACGGTATGATCATTCAGACACTTGAGGCATATGTGCAGTCTGAAAAATATGTCTAATGTTGATGTTTATTTTACTTCAATTACAAAATTTGCTTCAATATCTCTAATATTGCTGGTTTTGTCTTTAAACAATTGTGCTTCATCTATCCTGTGTTTAGCTGGAATCTGTACAGTAAGTCTGCATACTTCAGATTCAAGAATTCAGAATAAATTTCCTACTTATCTAGCAGACCTAAAACAATTTGTGCATTCCAGCGCTGTGTAGCTTTCAAAACAATTATAACACCATGCAGACTTTGATTAGCACAAATGATATTTCAATTATAGATGGGTAGTGCCTGCTGAAATAAAACTCATTCCTGTTTGAAAAGTCATTTATTAAATATACATCATATTGGCAGGAACACCATTTTGGAAGTTTCTTTCCTTCTTTCTTTCTTTCTTTCTTTCTTTCTTTCTTTCTTTCTTTCTTTCTTTCTTTCTTTCTTTCTTTCTTTCTTTCTTTCTTTCTTTCTTTCCTTCTTTCTTTCTTTCCTTCTTTCCTTCTTTCTTCCTTTCTTCCTCTCTCATTTGTAAATATTGATTACCGCAGACATTACGCTTTCAAAATACAAAATTTCTTCTTTACACTATAAATAAAATGGAAACAAGGTGCTAATCACCTTTGAAAACTTTCAAATTGAATGTTCCAAAGCATCCAAATATTTTCACATTTGAATACAATTACAGACCTAAATTTTGAAGTTGAAATTGAAGTGTCTTGAGAATGAAATATATCTCTTCATAAATAAAGAGGTCCATAGGGACAACTATTAATTATCCAATATATAGATAAACTTTAATTTACATAAGAGAAAATGAAGACAGATCAGAAGGGCACATACTCTATTATGTACATCTCTTTCTAAATTGCATTCAGAAATAAATTATGACTAAAAATAGAGCTGTTCAAGTAGTATTTTCAAATAAACTAGAACTATAATATTTCAGCTCTATTCAAAATGGAAAAAATTTCCCCTCAAAATGGAGAAAATACTCCTTCAGTGATACGTATAGGTTCAGTTTTCAAGAATTGGAATTGCATACTTTTTTACCTCCAGTGGCCTCCATGCAATTGTAGACCTACCTGAAGACCCCACAAATGATGCCATTACAGCAGATGACTCTTCTTTTGATTGAATAGGTCAAAGCCATATACTTCTTGCAGAGACTGCAATCAAGTTTCATCTCCATTTGTTTTAGTAAGAAGTGATAGAGATGAGTAATAATGCAGTGTTCAGGGTTCTCTGCCTCAGCCACACTTTTCCTCTCTGACAGTCAGAACAGTGATAGGATTCAGAAAAATTGTTTAAACTAATCTGGGATTACAAAAGTACTTTCAATTGGATTAAAGGAAGATTTAGAAACTAGTTCACCAGGAAAATTTATTTTTTTCAGTCCTGATTGTGTGAAGACTTGTATATATGTTCATCTTTACATATGCAAATAATGCAGCTGTGGACAACAGAACAATTCACAAAAATGGTTTTTAAACACATGCACCACAGTTGTCAGGACAGAAACCTCTGTAAAATTGTGTCATACAAGTCACTCATTACATAGTTATTACTTCAGGGAAAAAAAGACATTCTATTCAACTGAATAGATTATTTATGAAAAATGAGATGATCAATAGCTGAGTATTCTGCCTAAATCTATTCCACGAAATAAATCTCACCTGCTTTGTTGATGTGATGACAGCTATGAATCTCATTATTTTAAGTTCTGACTGCTGGACACAAGTTTTATTGCAATGACTGCCATGAGAAATATTTTTACTTAAAAAACAGAGTACTAAAATCGCAAACCCCTACCTTGATGCGAGCTTGCAGCAGTTCTAGCTGTTCTTGGTAGAGTTGCTCTCAATGGCTACTATGGGTTTAGAGCACCTCCTTGTGGTATATTACTGAGATGTTGCTTATGAAAAGAAAATTCATAGGAAAACATATTTCATATAATGGCTAGAAATCTATTTTAAAAAGAGAGAGAAAAATCGCTGGAAAATATTAGTGTTAATTATTAAATAAGTGATGGAGAGTAGTAATGTGCATCTTACCTGTGTTCTTTTTCTGTTGCTTCTCTTGGTGTTCAATACAGTATATCCTAGCCCATGAAAATTTATGTACAACATGTATTTAATATCTGTTTTGATTACACAATAATTATATTTTCGTTTTAGAAATACTAATAGTAATGGTAATAGATATGGCTTTAAAATACTTCCTGCAATTATCTCAAAATCTACAGTGAAGTACATCTGCTATGATAAGGATGAAATTTCATCTAAATAATGTTGCATTAAAATTTCTCTTTATGCAGCTAAATACATAAGCATGGAAACATAAAAGTTACATTTATGTAAGTTCAGTTCTGCCACTGACTCATTCCTTCACTGGCTGAATAACCGCATCCTTTTTATTCACAGAGAAAAGCAAAGGCAAGTAAGAATGATGCTGGGAAAAGAAAGTACACACCTTACTTTGTCCCAGAGATAATGAATTTACCAGGGCTTCTCAGCTGACTCTGCAAGTAAGTCTCAAGACAGCATAATTCTAGGATTTAGAGGGAAGGTGTTAAGGTAGAGGTGTCTGTTTTGGAGAGTACCTCAAGGAGTTATATTTATTTATGATGTATAAAAGAGCAGTTCTTTATGAATCAGTGACACGTATGAAATGTGCTCTGTTATGGAAATTAGCATGGGAATCAGGTGGAGTTCAAGTGAGCTTGTATAATTAGTATTTTAATAGTGTGGTTTTTCAAAGGAAGAATTTTCAAAACTGATACTTTCGAATGTTTCCATTAAAACAAATGATAGATTATCTTAGGAATATAAAAATCTATTTTAAATTATTAGTGTTTTAATGTGGAAACTAAACTAATTCTGGTAATAGGAAGGAAAAAATTCTAGAGTTTAATCAAAATGTGTAAGCCATCACACATGTAGGCAAACTATAGAAATAGTATGAAATATCTCCCTAGAACTGCATTTAGAAAATTGTCACTGGTCATTTCTCTGGAAAGACAAAATTTGGAAGGAGAATCAGCCAGTTTAGTATTATGCATACATAAAGTATATATTTTGCCGTAAAAATAGTATCTAATACAAAAAGAAATAAAAAATATTTTTGGACAGAATAATCCTCTGTCCTTGCCCTGGTAGATACCCAAGGAGCAATTTCTTGTTCATATATGCTAAAGAATACATCAGTCCTCGGAAGGAGGACTTTTATGTGTTAGAAGACATTCCCATTGGAAATTCATGTACGTTTTAATATAAATGAGCATTTATAATTTAGAAAGCTTAAACCCCCCACAACTGTTCCCTAACCACCATTTATGTATAATGCCTTTGTTATTCTGTCAAGCCAATCTTCAGGATTTTTTTCCTATTATTGCAGAAACCACTCTTGCAAGGATTATAACATATGACAAATATGGAAAGATAAGAGATTTTGGTATTTACTCTAAAGCTTATGTCAGCTTTCCTGCTCTTTGAAGCATAAGCCTCTTTTTGAATTGTATCCAAATAGCCAGACATCTTGTGTGAAAAATGTCTTACTATGCAAAGGTCTGTGAGATGACCATGGAATTCAAAGGGTATTCTGTCCATTGGGAACTTTTAGAAAGAAAAGGAGTCTCACTTCAGCTTAGCGTAGTTGTTTGAAATTAGTCTGTAAGCCTCTTCCGAGTTTTACTGTCATTTTATTCAGAAACAATGCTGCAGTCATGTTATGCATTTTTAGCCTGACTAGCAAGCTGAAGCTACTGAAAGGTAGTCTGCTACACTGAGACAGTGGGCTACATCCCGAGCTTTCTGTCATACACATCAGATCATTATCTTGTTACCTTGACAATGCAAGTAACTTTAAGAAGCAGAAAAGTTAAGCAAATACTTTCACAATGCCAAGGATTACAGTTTACTGGGGTATATTGAATCCTCCAACACTGTAAGATATGGATGTTACGTGTGACCATTACTAAAGATACCTTTTGAATACTGGGTGTAGTCTTTACTGTGGATGTATCTGAATGTTGCTTAATTGCATTTGATAACAAAATTTCAGATGTGTTAGAAAGAGGAGAAGTTAATCATAAAAAATTGGTTCCCTGATTTGTTTCGGTTCTTTTTCCATTCAGGAATTATATGTGATGTGGCTACAATTTTCTAGAATTTATCATTATCTGTGGAAAAAGCTCTGTGAATTATTCTTGATCTGTAACTCACTCACTAGCAATTAGCTGGAAGAAATATACATTTTAATTCCTTGATTAAAGATGTGACTACACCCTGTAAGGGTGAGAACAACGGCTAAATTTCAAGTAATGCTGAGAGCATCAGACCCCAGATGAGTCGTACAGCAAGACATAGAGCACGAGACATACATTTGACTCTGAAGTGTCTATGCATGCATACAAGTGCAGTTGGAAAATCTGCAAGCTTTTTACAATACGTATATGAAACTTCCCGTTTCAATATATTCGTGCTAATAAAATTACTTCTAGAAAGAAAACAGGGGGGGAAAGGAACAGAAAGAGATGAAAAGACGAAAAGACAGGCAAAAAAATTGTTCTGAAGAATAAAATTTTTCTTGATTGTTCTAACAGATTATGAGCAAATTATTCATATGACCTTCTCTTTATGTCTGTTAAAAGTCTTTGCTAATTACGAATTCATTGTCAAGACTTTCATGACAATGTTGTTCAACATGGAAAGCTAAATATATTTATGTTTCAGCTGATGATTTTGAATGCCAGCAGTTGGTAGGAGCAGAGTCATGGGGGTTTGATTGCTACTCTGACTTTTTAGAAGTGATTGGTGCCAATATTTACTTGGTAACTAACTTTGCTAATACTAGGGCAATAGTTAGAAAATTTTGCTTGAATTGTTATTTGGTGGTAGGATAAATGTAGAAAGATGAATCAGAATTATATCTGTAATGAATTAATTTTTTCTCAGCTAGACATGTCCTGGCATTCAGGTGCTTCTCAAAACCAAAAAAGGTCATCTTCTGAGCAAGGAGGATAAAGAAAATCAGAGGGAAGAACAGCAACACAACAAAAATGAATCTCTGGTGATCTCAGAAATAGTAACTGTTTCTGTAAACACCACCTCTCACACAAAGAAGGGGCCTGAAAATATGTTATTTTGCTGCCTAGTTTTTCCAGACACTTGTTATGCATCCAACCAGTTGTACCAAGGCTGTTAATACAAACATAAACTCAAAGGATGGAAAACGACAACTGCGTCTGTTGCATGCTAAAAGCTTTCCATAGACTAAGCCATCATCAGGTTTTTCATTATTCTACAGAACTACTCGCTGTTCCCAGTGATGGCCAGCACCCTCTTTGGCTTTCACCATTCTGATTCATGACATGTCACAATATCAGCAAGCTTATATTTTTGTAGGTTTTGTGGCTCCTATTTAGAACTGCACAGTTTGATAAAACAGCAATTGCCTTTAGAACGGAAAGCTTAAAACAATTGTGACCCATTTCTCCAAGACAAAAAGCAGATACAGAATACATGACATCTCCTGAAAAATTGCATAGGTAAGAAAATTTCATCAAATATATTTGAGTTATTTGTTGATATATTCCCAAAATGTGTTAAGAAAAAAGAAGTTTCTCAAATGTCCTCACTGTAATACTTAAAACTTCTAAGGAAAATATGTCTATTTCTTTTATTTCTCTGTGAATACTGCTAAACTCAGAGCTCAGTAGGTACATTTTTGTCCATTTGAAATTGATTTCGGTTTCGTAG
The DNA here is from genome assembly GCA_013397725.1 of Rhagologus leucostigma. Classification (NCBI taxonomy): domain Eukaryota; kingdom Metazoa; phylum Chordata; class Aves; order Passeriformes; genus Rhagologus; species Rhagologus leucostigma. Next base: position 1,025,890 of record VZTD01000986.1, on the reverse strand, counting down.
ACCCAAATATTTTATATCAGTAAGGCAAGGCTGAAGTACATTTGAAGCAATATGGTCTACATTTATAACCTCAGACTGGTATTTTAAAGTCCTATCTAAATGATTGACAATGATATATTTTTGTCACTGTATAATTGCATTCTGAAAAAAATATTGGCTTTTCCAATGTAGGTTTTTTCTATTTTGCCTGAGAACTTCAGATAAGTCTCTATTTATGTGCGTGTGCCTGTCTGCTGCCTGTCTGTGAGGGGAAATCACAAATTTTTGAATAATCTGAAGCTGCTTAGGATGCCATATGTTTCTTTGTCTGTATATTATTTTAGTTTCAATAAAAGAAGCAATTACAAGTATATTTGTAGATCTAAGTATCTAAAAATTTAGGCATAGTTTTAATTTTACAATTCAAGGAAGAATTTTAATTAAAATCAATATTGTTCTTCGATTTTGTAAGGACAGTTCATAAAACCACTACTAATGTTTAAGTAATAATTTTAGTTAACAGCAAATTGTCCAGAGGGATTGTACAGGTGTACATTGAAAGACTGTTTTATCAAAATTACGCTCTTAATTTTGGAGAAGGATAAAAGTCCTTTAAAATTATATTTCAAATCAAAGTGTACACGCAATTGCATAGCCCTTTTTTTTTTTTAAGTGCTCTTCAAGTGTTTTGGAGAAGGGAAAAGTAATCATGCACCCATGTTTCTATTTTGTCATCAGAATTCAAAGTCTTTTTATTATATTTATTTTAATTAAATATAATGAGTTACGATACATTTAGATTGATATGCAGCATGCTTTGCTAGACCTTTCTTATGCACCATATAGTTATTTTCAGTGGTCTCGCACATGAATGCCTTTTTCCACAGTTGAGTTTTTTGACTCTTTTTGGGGAATCATTTTACAGATGTGAGACTAATTGACTGAGCAGTCTTTAAGGACTTCAGTTAATTTTAGTTGTATAAGTGTATGCGTATTTACTAAAACACTAATTGGAAAATATGAATTATTTGTATTATTTAGCCAATATTAAGCTGACAGCTAAATCACGAACCCTTCAGTGAGTGCACAAACACTTCTCCCTCGTCTTTTCTCTCTATGCCTTTTCTATTCTCAAGGTCACGACACTCTCCACTTATATCTCTTGCTGTGTATATTCTGGTTCAGATGGCCACTCCACTGTATTTGCTTTGATTCTCTGAGCAGTAAGATAGCTGCCACTGTAATCAGTGTATTTTTTTTCCTCTGGTTATTGCCTGCAGCCTTGTTTATCACTTGTTTTGCTCTTCCCTGTCTCTCCCACATCCCTATCCCTTGTCCCCGACTCCTTCACGAGCAGACTTGTACTCATTCCTGACAGGATACTCCCTTATAAAAGCCAACTTTCCATAGTTTTAATTTCAGGGCTAAAACTGAAGCAATGAGAAAGCCGTCACAGTAGTAAAGAGCAAAAATTGTTATTCTTTCAGCATCCGTGAAAACCCTAAATTCAGCAGCCCACTGCTTTCCCCTAGAGGCACTAGATGGCAGCATGGATCACTGCTGCATTGCATCAGGAGCAGAACATGTTAGGAATGAAACAGCAACAAGGCTTTCAATGAGGATTTTAATTGAGGAGGGGAAAGCTTCATTATGGATGCGATCATTTTCATTAAAATTAGTTTCGAAAGTCTCATTGTCTTTATAGAAAAAGACTAAGCCACAACGCTGAATATCAAGCCCATTCCCCCACTATCTAAGGCAGTCACATCTATAATCTATTCCACCTTAAAATGACAGGCACTGTTTTTCTTCTGTGACTTTTCATGAAAGGTTGTTCCATCCTGTCTCTCGTATTTAATGAATTTGTATCTGAAAAATGCACTTAAATGCAATTTCATTCCTGGCTGAATGAAAATTCATGTCACAATTGCCCCAAAACCAGAGAACAGTAAGATACAAAGATGAACATGGGTAATAGATAGAAATGAAATGATCTAAGGGTGATTTATATGTCTGGTCAGTTTCTTTTATTTGCCATTTCAGTGCTCCTCTTATTCTGAACAGACTATAAACAGTGGTTGAAGATGATCTCTTGCATCAAAACCCTTGCTTGCTTTTCTTTTACTGGAAGACGACCATTACTGCTTGTGCTTGTATTCAGAAATAAAAATCAGTTCCCACAATGGAAGAATGCAGGAGAATGGGGCAGGTGATTCTGTTGAATTATTTAGAATCATATAGTAAATTGACATGTATAATTTCATTTAAGCAAAAGTGCATCTCAGACAAAAGATACATGCAACAAAGAAAGTTGGAAAGCATGTCTGGAGGTCATCTAGTCCAATTATTTGCTGAAAGCAGAACTAATTTTCATATGAGATCAGTTTGCTCAGAGTCTTGTCAAGACAAGTTCTGAAAACTTTCAGGAATTTTTATTCCACAGGCTCTTTGAGAAGAAAAATAGGAAATTGACACAAACTGGTGCACAGGAAGTTCCACCTAAACATGAGAAATAACTTTACTGTTCAGATGACCGAGCACTGGAACAGGTTGTGCAGGGATGTTGTGGAGTCTCCTCACTGGAGATATTCAGGAACTGTCTGGACTCAGTCCTGTGCCATATGCTCTAGGATGACCCTGCTTGAGCAGGGAGGCTGGAGCCGATGACCCACTGTGCTCTGTTCCACCCTGACGCCTTCTGTGATTCTGTGAAAAAGAGGGCAGATCAAGATAGGAAGCAGAGAATGAGTGAGATGTATCCCAGGGCAGCAAGGTGAAAGTAGTCTTACTGACACTGGGGCATGTGTGCACCTGTGTGTGTACACATGTGGATTTGGAGATGGGGCAGGGGGCAGAGGGGAGCATCCACAGTTACCAGACATTGTCTCACTGGAGAAGCCTCTCCAAAAAGAAAATTCAGAACACGGTACCTGTCTTGCCTTGCAGAGTTAGAAAGGGCATATGTCTTTTATCTGTCTCTTCTTGTAGAAGAAACCTTGTTTCATGAAAAACAAACTTCTGCTAGATGAAAAACTTCAGAACAAATACTGGCTTTTGTCCATATTTATGTCCCTCCTCTCAATTTTCATACGAAAAAGATCAGTCCCAAGACTTTTACCAGTAATGGTTATCCTTTCTGTTCTATGGCTCTAAGTTGGCCACATTCCTCACCTTCTTTGTTGCTTTCTTCATCTGACTTATGAACAGGTACATTAAAAATCTCTCCAGTACAGAAGAGTGTTACTTCGTTTTTAGCCTCCATAAACTAAAGTCAGATAAGAACTTCTGGTCCTAAGTAGGCTAACTAAGAGGCAGGAATAAATGGAGGGGATCTACATTTATTTGAAAAAACAAATTTAAAAAATAACTGGAAAACAGCAAACTGGAAAAAAAAAAGTGACAAGAAGATAAGTCTCTGCTATGTAAGTCACAGAATGGGCTCTGTCTTTTTGTTTGCTACTGCATGATATTACAATGGGCAAGATGCAATATTAATGTTAAATGCAAGATAAACTATATTTTTAGCGCTTGAAAATGTTTATTTTTAGTTTCCCAATAGGGACACTGCTTTCTTCTTTTGGACCACCTTGTTAGAGACACTGACTGAGTACTGATTCCATTTCAAAATAAGGAAATAAATCCATTTTCTTATTCAGCAGTACTTTTCGGTTCATCCACTAATGAGTTTCATGTTCTAATAGTGTAATCTATTACTATTATGTGAAAAATCCATGTATTCTGTTCAGTAGGATGACTTCTACTTCTTGCAAAACAAGTGATAAGCAATAACTTTTTTTACTCTACTTATTCTGTGCCATTCTTCAGGCATAGCAGTGTAATCCATTGGACTACTGAGAGCCATGACTTCATTGAAGGAAAAAATGACAAGCAGTCTGCATGTGCTACAAAAGCTACTCATTTATTGCAAATAGTATAACCTACATTATATTATGGCTCATAGCAATAGAATGGGAGGCAACTCATATCCTCACCCTTGACACTGGCTGGATTGTCACTCAAAGTAATTTTCCCAGCCTGAAACTTATCCACTGAGAAGAGATTGTTGCACAATTCAATTGTGCAGAGTCCTATCGCAGGAAATACTACAGTAGTGTTTCCTTGGATTCCCTTCAAGGTGTTTATCAAGAGGGGGCAATGCACCATATTTGAATATTGCTAGGTAAACAAGGAATACTTTTCCATAAAATTTGTTAATTCACCTGTTTCAACAATGAGACTTCTAGCATGCTTTTCTACTTTCTCATCCAATTTATTTTTATGATTCAGGGCTTTATTTATTTTTTAAATAAATCAGTAGCTCTGCCAATAAGCAAAAATGCCAAGGAATATAACAGATTTGTTTGACTGCATTTACTGTTTGGGGAAAACAGAATTACAGTTAAGAGACCAGAAAGCAACAATTTCATGTAAACTGCAGTGGTTGATAACAGCTTTGAGATACTGAATAATCATGCATGGTACGGGTAGCTGTAAAGTACAATGAAAGTAAGTATCATACCTTCAGACATGCACAAATTATCCATCTGTGTGGAAGATTTTGGAGTAGATTTGTAACATCACTGTCATATAAGGTAACTCCAAACAATAAGAGCATGCAAGAGTATTTGAAATAATTGGTTTACTGTTATAATTTTTAGCTATGAAACATTATACATATTTCTTTTATTTGTATGGTAATCTCTAGAGTGGAACCCATTCTTGGAAATAGTATTATGGTTCTCCCAAACTTTGTTTTAGATGTAAACCAAAAATAGTACAATACTGTCTTCAGGTCCACATTAAAATACTATTTTTTAAAAAATTATTTATTCTCTAAGCTTTCCTCAGTAAAATATTCTTCTAATGAGGACTAAAAGCAGAATTAAAAAAAAGTATTTTTTGTGTGTTTGACTAGAATGCCTATTCTTTCTCAGAGAAAGGGGTTTTATACATTGTCTCAGTTATCTCTTAATCCTAAACAGTTTGTCTATGAAAATAATTCTGTTTCCTACACTTAGATGAGTATTAATACTTAAACACTAATTTTTATTTATTTAAATACCTAATGATATGTCCAATTACCTGCCCAGCTTTGCTTACAGGTTAGTGCGGGGTTCTTTTTTTTTTTTTTT
>VZTD01000986.1:940601-1020745 GCA_013397725.1 Rhagologus leucostigma | reverse complement strand
TTGTTTTTTTTGGTGTAATTTCTTAGGAAAATCCAGCAATGCTTTAGCAGCTTTAACTTTGCCCACTGGAGGGAGTGCACGGGCACTTTTCTGCAGTGTGAGGTAATGCCTCCTGCTCTGCTTGGGAAGATTTTCTCTTTACAGGTTGTAGCTATGGAAATGAACACTAAAAGTGTCAAAATACAGAAACAGGTGAATAAAAAAAAAATCTAATGAAACGCTGATCTTCCTAAATGCTAGGCTTTCCAAAATAAACGAAGAACTCAGGCCTATGCACATTTATAGACACCATTTAATTTTCCAATTTCATTTCCCTCAATTTAAAATGTCAGGTATATGCCTAATCAATTTTTCTAGTAGGAAGGGAAAAAAAAGGAAAGGAAAATGAAAAGGAAAAAAAATAAAGAAGAAAAAAAGCAAAAAGGGGAAAAAAAAGAAAAAAGAAAAGGCTCAAAGTCAAGATGAAAAAAGACATGAGACTTTGGAGATCTTATTCCATATGCAACAGAATGTGTAGGTCATTGCTAATATGAGATCAAAATGCATATTTATGAGAGGAAGTGTGTTCTTCTGTGTACATATATCAAGTTGCCCATGTTTTACTATAAACAGAGATGTTCTTTGACATACAATATGTTTGCAAGCTGAAAATAAAACAGAAATCCTCATCACGTTATTATTCTATCACATAATCTTTATCAGTCCTCTCTTGTAGTCTTAATTGGGCTTAATTTTCTTTTCTGATCTGTTTATGAAGTATTTCCATCAGTTCAATGGAGTTTTGCATGACTACATCTCAGAGGAACTTCTCTCATTGAGCAGTGTATAGTTCTATTGAAATAAGATTCTGTATCTGTAATGTGAGCAATTTAGTTACAATAAAAAGGTATCAAAAATTAAGTATTGTAAATAGAGATTAGTAGGTGAATGCTATGTTTGGTAAATAACTCAGCCAAGATAAATCAGAATAAATTATGCTATTAAAAAAAGCATCAGTCACAAGGAAGTTATTTGTTTTGAAACAGATCTTAATACCTTTTTAAATTTGAGTGAAGTATGAGTTTGAGTTGTCGTAGTTTAGAGCTAGAGACAAGTGAGAAATTTACAGTGTGAACGGAAATAAAAGGCTGTGTAGTGGGGATTAATAATAAGATAACTTCTATGACTTTGAAACCTGGTAGAAGCACTATAAAGGAGAAAAATCTGACTGCATCAGCTGATTTTAGAATGTCTTTGAGCTGTCAACACGAAACCAACATGACAACAGCAAATATAATTTGCCAACCATCTCAGTCATATTATTTACAAAATAACAGTAATGAAATATTTAAGGTTCCAGTGACACTAAATTTAGAATACAACTCATAATGATAAATATTGATATTGAGAGTAGATTGACTGAACCCAAAAGAAGCACAAAGTAGGAACCTCTGTCATGTTCACCAAAATTATGACTTACCATGCAGAAACAGGCTAAAAGAGTTTTTCAGTTCACAAATTATTGAATAGGAGTGTATTCCTGTAATTCCACAAAAGACAAAACATTCAGGGTAGGAGATATTTAAATTCATATATTTAATATAGAGCCATCTGTTACATTTTGCATGGTGCTTTTTAATGAACCGTTCGATGCAGTTCAACTGAGTTTTGCAAGACTACATCTTAGAGAAATATGGTCAATTACATAATGCCATCAGTTAGAACTGGACTCCTCACAAAGTAAACTTTTAGCATGATACTTGCATATTACATTAATTGTAAAATATGAGGTCCAGAATGCTGTTTTTCAGTGTGTGAAATCCTTATTATATTGGATAGCCGTCAGCCAGAGCACCACAAGCTGTGCTCCCAAATACCTATCTGAGATGTAAACTTTCAAAATGTCTTTACAGTCTAATTGCGGTGTCAGTGTTGGAATTGTTGCCTTTCCCTAGGCTTAGAATTAAAAGCCAAACACGGTTAGAGGGGAAAAAAGGGTTTTACCTCCGTATTTATTTAAGGATCCTCAGAAGCACCACATCCAGGTAGAATGCACCCCGGATGCACACCGAAAGTGCACACCCGGAAGTGCCCCCCCTGGAAAACGCACCCCTCAGTGATTCGCGTATACAGTTATAGACCTTGCATATTAGCATATCTTTCAAAGATTCCCCAGTGAGAGGCTCGAGAGAAGCCCCCATCCTGAGGACCCTTCCCCCTGGATGGGCCTATCTTGGTTTACAGAATGTGTTTTGGAGAGGACCTTGGTGTCCGGGGCTTTCTGACCCCCAGCTGCGAGGCTTCCAAGATGTTTGGTCTCTTGGCTTAACGAAACTTTGGGTCTAAGCTAGTTATCAGACTTAAGGAATTACAAGTATGTGGGCTAAAAGCAATAAGGATACATAAAAGCTGTATAAAAGGGTATATGAAAGGGTATATGAAAAAGCAAAAAAATCATCATGACATCAGAATAAACTGGCAATGAGATTTTTCTGCTTTGCTAGTTTGGGTCAGACAGACTGCAGTATACATTTAGTTTAACTTGTCTGAATCTTACATAAAATACCTTTACACTAAATGGTATTACATTGTGTATTTGAATGTAATACAGTAGTTTTCATCAAAATAATTTTTCTTTAATATTATTGATAGAAATGCCTTAAATGTCAAATTTAGTTCCGCCTAATCAGTAGATTTTACAATAAACACAAAATAAGCATCGCAATTATTTTTGTAAAACATTATTCCCATCCCCTTTTAATTTTTCCAGCAACCTATTCTATAACCAGAATTCTTTCCAAAAGAACTCCAAAGGGGTAATCACCACCATTGGTTCTACCTGCTCCGGGCAGTCAGAAGCACAGCAGATTTTTAAGGAAAGGACTGAAAATAACACAACTGAAATGTATTCTTGCTCATACACACAAGAAGATACTCAAGCATTGAGTTACTATTAGCTGTCCATATACAATGGTTGCTGACAGATAGTCTTGTCAAACTATATTATGTTTAAATTTTTTGCATTCCACTGATACACAAGTTGTATGATGTAATGTTGTGTATGCTTTCTGTAACATTCACCATATTAAGAGGCTGAAGAATCAAAGGTATTTTTCCACAAGAGGGGGCTAATACTCCTTACTAGGTCCTGAGTGGTAAGTTTTCTTCATCAGAAGTCTGAAACTTAGGCATGCCACACAGAGAAAGAGAGAGTTAAAGAGGGAAAGAAGGAAAGAAAGAAGGAGAAAAATAAGGAGAGAAAGAGGAGGGAAGGAAGGAAGGAAGGAAGGACGTAGGGAACTGATGAGATGAACACAGGGATGTTGTGGCCAAGGAAAACCCAAGGGAAAAATGGGGTGAAAAATCCGTGGAGAGATCCCTGGAAGGGAATGAGGCCTAATCCNAAGGAAGGAAGGAAGGGAGGAAGGAAGGAAGGAAGGAAGGAAGGAAGGAAGGAATGGAATGGAATGGAATGGAATGGAATGGAACTAGAGTTACTTCTCTGTTATGCCTATTCTAAAATGTAAAATGCCTGGTCAACTGATCTGTCACAGTTGAGGAGTGACATTTTAACCTTGGAGAGATTCTAGTCAATGCAGGATCAATAAAATTTCATTAGAAGTGAGTTGCTTTTAAAGAAAGGACCACACGGACATGGTCCACAAGATGATATTTCTGCCAAGAAACTGAAATTACAGAATTATAATCTGAAATGAGTGAGTAGATAGCCAAAGTGATTATGAGGAGCAAGGACTAAAGAAGAGCTGATGACAAAAACGAGCTGATCTGTCCTACACCTTGATCATTTTCAGAGCCAATGAGCAGGTTCTTAATCATAGCCTGAGCTGAAACTGGTGGTAGAGCATTCAGATTTGATTTATCTTGCATTGAAAAAAAATTAAGTATACTTTTTAGAACTGAAATTTATAGAATATAAAGAAAGAAGGCTGACACCTATTTACATAAGCTGTAGTACATTGAAAAAGGACTCAAAATGTTAGCAATAGACTAGCAAAGTGGGAGAGGGGATAATAAACATTAAAGCATATGAACACTTGAAATTAACAAATCAGTGTAGATAAATTATACAAAAAAGACCAAAACAGGAAAGTAGTAACATTTCAGCAGTTTACAGGCATGTTTTCATCTGCATCTAGAGAAACAAACCACTCTTTTTTAAAAAATTATTTTATTGCTCATTTTCAATCTAACATTAGTCAGTCAACGAGGCACATAGCGACAGCGGCGACAGCAGCAGCAGCCATGGCAAGTTCTGGCACAAAATACCTGAAGAAGCTGGAAGAGGGGTTCCTGGAGTCAGGGAAACCTCAGAGAAAATGCAGAGACTCGGCAGGACCTGGCAGCTCTCACGAGCAAGGCTGGCATGCTGAGGGCCTTGACAGAGCAACCACGGAAGATGCAAATGACTCCAGGGAGTGTGAGCAACCAGCGCGGGCAGTCGGGGCATGGTGAGGCACCTCACATGGATAGAGCATGTAGGAGGACACAGACAGCCCCCCAGATCTTGAGGCAAGCTCACCTGGGAGTTTTCACCTGCCCAACTAGAACATACCCAAGGATGATTTCCACACAGTTGAAAGCCATTGCTGGAAGGAGCATGGTGATGCAGATGGAGCTCCCTCAGAAACATTCAGCTGTGCAGCTCTTCACTTCCTCAGGCTTCAGGGAGTGTCTGAGCCTGGCATTAGTATCTGAGGGCAAAAGAGAGGACACCTGCATGTGGTGTGGCCAGGTAGATTGGCCTGGTGGCACAGCTTACAGAGGAAGTAAAGAAGCTGAGGGCTATCAGGCAGTGGGAGAGAGAAATAGACTGGTAGAGTCACACCCCTCCATCCCTGAGAGAAATGAACCTTGACAAGAGTCAGAAGAACCCTAACTCTCTTGCTATCATGCAGAACGCGGGGCCAACATCAACAGTGAAGAAAGAAAGAGAAAAACCAGAGCATTTTTCTTCAGTACTGAGCAAAGGAAATACTACAGTAAGAAAAACAGTTATCATTTCTTGCAAATTTTTTTAGTGCTTGTGTATTGCTTAAGGCTAAACCCTTCAAGACATTTTCTGCTTATACAAAAACATAAGCTTTCATTTCACAGAGTATATCTAGCTTCTGCAGCTGCTAAGATAAGCTAGACTATATGGCCTCAGTGAACCCAAAAGATTCCCAAGCAGGGAGCTACTTAAAATTCCATCCACTTCCAGAAACTGTTTGCTTGTTTGTTTGTATCTGATTATTTTGTGCCATCTCATGATTTCTATACAGCCTTAGTCATGACTCTTGAATGCCAGAGATTAGCAGTACCAGAGCTCTTCTATTCTTAATGCTACATCAGTACTCTGCACCACTGCCCAGCTCCTGCTGAGAACCTTCCCCAGCTTTCAGAGTTATTTTTGGCAAAAAATTATGCCACCTACTTATGGCTGTAGTGAGGCATGAAGTACAGCTATCCTGCTATGGTCCTTGCAGCGTGAATTTCGAATAGGATGAAAAATGATCCTATGCACATTTCCTGTTGCATGCTCTGACTGTTACAGTATCAGTTATACATATTATATATATATAATGTATCACGCATCCTTAGGATGGAATCGCATGGAATCGCATGGAATCGCATGGAGTCGCATTCCTAGAACACGTTTTCAATTTAACAGACTGAAAAACTTTCTGTTTTCAATCTACTTATATTTATATAGCTATGCTTGCTATTACTGTCAGCCTGGTCGACAGTGAGGGTTCATATAAATTTTCTTCCTGATAGTTTTTTAATTATTTATTGTTATAATAATCACTCTATTTATAAATTCTGACACAAGAACATCTAAAGCTACTCCCTAAGACTGCTGCTAAACTTTCTCTGTTGGCTAAAGAAGCCATTCATACAAACATTAACTTACCTGAAGCTAATTGGATTGTTTCTTCATCTTTCAGTTGCAATCAGGGATTACTTGATGACTCTATGCAGTTACAGCTCATTCACACAGTCCATCATTCATATCACTGATTGCAGAAGAGTCAGTTTCCAGGACACAAGTGATTTTTGTGTTGTTTTAATAGTAGTTGGATAGATGGATAATATATGTTTTGTGTCATAGTGCAATATTCTGAGCTGAAATTTTTGAGGGGAAATTTACGTTGTGTGAAATTATGAACTCAATCAGCTACAGCAATTTTGAGATCCTTAATTTTTTGGAAAAGAACCGTTTTTCTCTCTCTTCAGTTGATGAGACACATTAAGACTTACTACAAAAAGCATATCATCTAACAATGGCAAATTGCAAGAGATTTAAACAAATGGGGAGTGTTTCTCATGGAACTCAGGTATTGAGAAATGGTCAGTTCTTTGAAAAGTTGGTTAGACGAAAGTATTTTATATTGAGTTTGAAGATCAGCAGTCCTTTTCATAAGAATGTGAACCAGTCCAAACATGTAACTCTTACTTGCAAGAGGAAATACTTCAACCACATTTACACAGGCATTTTGGAGCAGTGTTCTGGTTAGTTTAAGTAACCTGATTAACAGTTAAGTTAAGTTTGGTAAAGATAACTGTAATAGACCGTAATGTCCAATACCCCTTTGCTGGAAATAACCAGTCCCTGTTTCAGGTTACAAATCAAAGCAAAAAGTATATATTAAAGAATGAATAAATAAAAAAAAAAACTTGAATGGAGGTTTTTTGGTACCCAAAACATGCCTTTGAAAACAATTTTTCACACCGGTCAAAACTTCATATATTTCCTGAGCTACATTCCTCGATAATTCTCTTTTTGGTGTCAACTGTTGTAATTATCTATATTTTTTATACAGATTCAAGTAAGGTTAAAGTAATTAACCTGAATAAAATGTAATGTCTTATATTCATAATGTTTTTCCTGCTTTGTCAAATTCCAAAATTGTCCTTTTATAAGACCGTAATAAACTTGTCAATAATACTGTTAATTCAGAGCTTATGGGAATGAACTCTTTTCAATTTTAAAACCAGGCAAAAGGCTTTCTTTAATTCATTCTGCCTCACATTCTGACAGTTTTATCATGAATATTTTTCTCATATTGAACAAGAAGACCAATCTATTTTTTTTATTTTTCTAATATTTAATTTTTTCTCTTTTTTTTTATTTTAATAGTGAAGCTCAGACTAAACAGTTTTCAAAATGGATCTGATATACTAACATTTAAGAACAGGCTTGTAATTCTACAAAAAGAGGGATTTTTAAAGATGTTGTAGTACGTGTTGGATTTGAATCAAATTGGGAATATGGCTCAGCAGTCCCTTGAAAGCCCATGCTCTGATCTCAGACAAAATCAGGATTCGGAGGAAGACATTTTTTTTTTTAAATGAAAGTGCAGAAGTCCTTTATTTAATCTCAGGAGTCTGATTTGAACCATATCCAAAGTGCAAGATGGTACCAATTTTTATTTTATCCATATCTACTCACTCTGTATCTACATCAAAAGAAGACCTATTTCTCTGTAATGTTTCATTGTTTTATAAAAGCTGAATGGTATGTAGGAGCCTGAAGAAGAGCAGAATAGTGCCCTGATAAGAAAATATCTTCTATACAGAGCTGATATGCAAGATGTCTACCACACATTGCTCATATTCTCTCAGGTAAAAGAAAAGCCAAGATACAGAGCTGGGAGATGGAGAAGACAAAGGAGACAGATGAAGAACATAGCACAGTGAACATATCACACTTCTTGTCCGAAGGCAGAGCAAAAGCCAGTTTCAGAGCCTTGACATAAATGTCATACACCTGCTTGCAGTGAAAGCCTGCATGTCCTGCTGTTTGAAGGCACAATTGCAGTAGGTTTTGAAGAGAAAGAGCAAAAGATGAGTACGGGAAGGTGAACAGGGGGTCCATTTCAATTCTCACACCTGGCCTTTGCACAAACACTGCTGCAACAGAGATTGAAGGAGGTCAAACAACCTTGCATCTCGCTGTAGACTTATTTGGTGTGTCTCACAGGCTCGTTCTGTCTTCAAGAAGAGGTACATTGAGGCACGGGAACTCAGTACACAGAGGATTCCCTTCACCTGCGGAATCCTGCGTCCTCATTTTCCTTTGAACACTGTCCCTTCAACAGTTTTTCCACGTGTCCATGGGAGACTCCGTGGTACGCTTCACCTTCAGAGCAAGAGCTAATGAGAGAGGATCACTCCTTAATGGATTCAGCTCTTCATTTACAGGCCTGACACTACGGGTTATATGCTATTTTGTTCACTAGCACATTCAGATTTTATTGGTAACATAACCTAAAATATACCACACGATTGGTGTTTGCACTGTGAACACTGGAGAAGTTTCCACCTATCCCACTTTTCAGAATACATCTGGTTAGTTCTTACCCTTCCAAGTGAGCAGCCATATTCAGTACTAGTATTTTTTAATCAGTCGCTGTTGTCTGACCGCAAGATAAATAGCATTGCTCTGCCTCCAAGCAAGGTCAGTATAAAAAGCTTCCTAACAGTCATTAAGAAAAAAAGAGTTCATCCACATAAAGATTACATATGGCATTTAAGGGGAAAAAAGCTAAATAACGCTCATATTGATTACAGAAAAATACAATTGTGAGATTCAAATATTTCAATTCAGAGGAGAATCAAAATACTTGAAAAAGGAAGCCAGTCTAATTGGCATTATTTTAGAAGTCATTTCATATAACTACATATGAAATATCAATATAATAATATATAAAATTAAGCTTTTTAATTAAATAATTTGGTCTCGAAAACTGTATGCTGCTAATAATTTGCTTTCAAGCATTTTGGTGGGGTTTTATTTTTGTTCAAAAAATGTATAACAAAGGCTTTATGAAACAGGGGAAAGAACCGTCAGGTAGTGACAGGTTGCTTGGTAACTGCAATTTGAAAAGTATCTTTCATAATCTACAATGATAGTTGCCCTTGCAAAAGTAGAATTTCCTGATGCAAAACTGTCTGTAAAAGCTATAGAAAATATAACTGAGGAGGAGGAAATTGTTTGACCTTAAATACTTCAGGATTCAGGTCCTTGTGAGATGTTCAAAAAAATATCCAAATATTTTTAAAACTAACCTGTCACCTTACTTAAACAAACAAAAACATAATATAGGTTTCAGCTGAAAACCAAAAATGTCCTTGCAAGATGCAATGACACACAGTTAGCTAAATGGTTTTGAATTAGAAGTTCTTTTCTGATGTGATGGACTTCTTGAGCATAAGTTATGACCATGATTGTACATGTGAATAAATATATGAAAGCAACATACACACTTCAGGAGACTAAAGATTTTTAAAATTTCATTTCAAATTGCAAGTTATTTTTTCTATGGGTAAATCTCACAAGTAATACATCAGAAACTTCTAGTGTATTTTTTGAGTCCTACAACAGAAATTATGTGAATTCTACACTTAGATGTATTTCTTAATTATTTACAACATTCCAGTAGTCCAGCTCAACTTTCTCTGAAAATACAGGAATAAATAATTCATAGAGGCTTTTTCCTTAAGGGTCAATCTTTTGTGAAAATACTCCAAAATTAATAGAGATGCAGACTGTCTGAAAACAACGCCTCAAACCATTTTTGGACACAGAAATTATTTATTGACTGGGAACACCACCTTTCTCTTCAAAAGTTCTAATGAAAAATTGACAGCTGCTGTGAGGGATAAAGGCAAAGCCATTGCAAAAGAAAGTGTATACACATAGGGCCACTAAAATGATTAAAGGATTGAGCAACTGTCATATAAGGACAGGCTGAAAGGACTGGGAATTTTCAACTTGTAACAAAGATGTCCTGGCGAAGGGGAAGGCACTTACCAACTTGTGTAAGTACCTGATAACAAATGATGCAGCCAGATTCTTCTCATTGGTACACAGTGAAAGGACAAGAGGCAATGGATACAAACTGAAACACAGAAAATTCCATTTAAACATTGAAAAAAAAAATAACGTGTGATAAAACACTGGGTAAGGGTGATAAAACACTGAAACAGGTTGCCCAGAGAGGTTATGGAGTCTTTGTCCTTGGACATGTGCAAAACTCAGCAGGATACAGTCCTGGGCAATCTGCTATGGCTGACACTGGTTGAAATGGTTAGGTTGGACTGTAGGATCTCTGAGTATCTCTTCTAACCTCAACCATTCTGTGATTATATGTGGAAACTACTGGGAAGAAATGATTATCAAGTCTTAGTTAAACACAGTTTGGCAAGAACTTATTTCTGCTGTCCAGACATACGTATTGAAGAAATGTAGTCATATCTGTCCCGTAGCAATCAGTGAAACATGCCAGAAACTTGTACAATTCACAGAAAGGGGGTTTCTGAGCCTTGGCAAAGATTATGCACTTGGACTCTTGCAGTTGCAATAAAATTGCTTACTTGTATTTGATGCTTACACCAGATGGACAGAAAAACTTGGCTAGTAAACAAGATATCAAGTCCTTGATTGTGATAAATGAGGCAGTTCACATTTCTAAATTTAAGTGTTTAAATATCTTCTGAGAGTGTTGCTTAATGTTCATAATTTGAAGTCTAATTTCACAATACAGGACATGAAATCAAAGAAGTACAGTTCAGGAGTCAAACACATAGCTGGACATTAAATTTTAAATTGGTGTTACAGTCTGACTCACCATTCAGTTGACAGTAGGATCAATCATGGGCCATTCACTTAAGAGATGGGCTTAATGATCCTTGTACGTCTCTTCCAACTCAGAATATTCCGTGATTCTGACAGTGACAGTTCTGCACTAGTCACACTCATGAATCACTTGAAGCAGACTGAAACTTTCTGACTGCCATCAGTCAATCAGGCTGTCAGGGATGCTGTCAAAACATTTGAAATTCCCCCCATTAGAGTACACAAGAGCTTCAAAAGTGGAAATAAGGAGTCTAAGTGTTGTGAGCTGAAAAGTTACTTCATTACTCTAGGAGGAAATCCAGTTTTAATTAAATTCACCAAGTAATGAAGAACGTGACTGTGTTAGTGATTAATTACCCTCACTGTTTTACGGATACAAGCAATTCTATGAACAATATTTTATCAAAATGTAAATTATTTAATACAATGGTGACTGCAATCCTGGAACACATCATACTAGTCAAAGAATGAAAAAAAAAAAGATATTTGGACAACTTGGGTTTTATTATTAAGACAACAAAGCAGCTGAGGACAAATTACGCCAATGCCCTGGATGGAAAAATTAGGCACCCCAAAGTGTACCTATGCAGCATTTGATTGGCAGAAAGAAGGAGTTAAATAGAGAATATACTTCGAAAGACACCTACTTGTTACCTCTTACATTTACATGGAGTCTCTCTAGCTCTGGAAAGTATCCTCTAGTCATGCCTGGAACCATGCCTATAGGGCTGTCATCTATATGGATCTATACAGTCCTGATCTTTAGGACCGCCTTAACGAAGTCCTTAAGATGAAGTGCAGATGTATCCACTTTTACTGTAGGCATTTCTTTGTCCGCATATCCAGAATAGAGTTATACCTTCTAGAACATGGCTAGGTGTAAGACCACAGACAGCGAACCCGAACACAGCTATGATGGTGAATTTATACACCATTGCTCTTTCAGAGATCTCAGAGCCACGCCCCAGAGTGATAGAGAAGTGCTTTTAAGACTCTTAAGTTGCAATATATTGCTTATTTTCACCCTATCGTGTGGCTTCCAGCTTGTCACACGCTTCTTACTGAATGCACCTTCACCAGGAATAACAAAAATCTGTTTAGTTCATATCATTACAGAGCAAGTTTTGGTTCTCATGTTGACGAGTACCTTCAGTACAAGTCTCAGTTAGCAGCTGCAGTGTGAGCTGCAGGGTCACCCAGGGTGACCAAGGCCATGCCCTGCCTACCCTTTGCGTAACAAAGGGCACAGAGACCTGTGGCCCAGCCAGGAGACCGAACACTTGGAGGCACACCAGCAGCCCACGGCCCCCAGACTGCCCCGTGCTCAGACTGTGAGGGCATAAAAGCCTGAGGGTTCTTCTGTTCAGAGTCCCTCAGAGGCACCAGCTTGAGCTGTTACTTTGTTGTCTAGTTATTGCACCATGATCCCATTATTTGAGGGATCTGGACATCTGAGACTGGTACGGGAAGCCTGGCACCAAGCCAGTGAGGAAACCTGGTGTGGGTGTGGGGGTGTAGCTGCGAAGGAGCCTCCGTCCTGGCTCAGGTGGTGCAAGAGTGACTGCATTAGAAGGCCCCTGGATGGTCAGACAGGGATGTTTCCTAACACTCAGTGTACAGATGCTCAAAGGCAAATTTCCAGCAACAACTTCTTTCTTTTCTGGTACTGATTTATGACTATGGTGGGGTTTCTACGGTGGGGTTTTTTTGTTTTCACCAGGATCATTACAATCACCATCTGATCTAGGAATTCTTCTGATGAAGAGAAATGCTAACATTTTTTGAATGAAATCCGTAATAACAAGCAGATAAAGTGATAATGGTTGATCCTGCAATATTCAGAGAGGATTTGGAATCCTTTATGCCCTTTGATGCAACTCTTGTAGCTTTTAAGCGTTCATCCTGTGTCATTTACCCGCTTATTTTGATGAATGTGTTTTGCATTTTTTATGTGCCTAAATACAACAACCACATTAGCATGTTGTGAAGCATGTAGTCCTTTTCACAGGTTTTATTTGGACTGCATATTCTGCAGCACAACTGCTGGTCCAGCTAAACAATCAAATATTGACTTTTGGCTGAAATGGCACTAGTAATGATATTTTTCTATTTTCATTTAATTAATTAAATAATATCACTTCTCTTTTCTCATGTCATTATTCTTCTCTTCAGAATGCCAATATTTACTGGTGTCTTTCTATTTTACACAGTTCCTCTTCTCTATTGAAAAATTATGCTCAGTTATTCTTTTCATCCTAAGTGCTGATTATTATAGTTCAAATATTCAGAAGCTGAATAGGACATACTGAGATGGAACTTTCAAAGCTTTTACATTAAAGCTTTCACTGTTCTCAGATCTTTGATGAAGTAAGGCAATATTTTTTTAAATTAATTAAATTTATTTTCTTCTAAGCAAACACATACCACCAAATTAATAGCTTGCTTTAAACCACAGAAAGCAAAGAAGCACAAAGTTTTATTTCCTGTATCAATGAAGTTATATAATAGCCTCCAAGGATATCACTATGATGATGTTAACATGGATACTGTTTTGTAAACATGTAGAAATACAGCGATGTGGTTCCACTTTGATACCATCACAAAAAAATAAGGAAAAACGAAAAAAATTGGGAAAACTTATTTCTTACAAAATAGCGTATAAAATGAAAATTTCACGGTCACAGTCTTGTGGAATATGTTATATTCAAGGCCTTAGTGATCTTGAGCAAAACAGTCCTACTCTATTGGGATTTTCACTTCAGATTTGAGAACCCCATTAGCATGAGCAGCTGCTGAGCCTGCAGCCTGAGCCTGCTGGAACTCCCTGTGCAGGTCTGTGCTGAGTGCTAGTGGCTGCTATGGCAGAGAATGCACTCCAGCCCATCAGGAAAAGATGTGATTTTGTCTGCTACACAAAATAAAAGGTACCACGGTATCAGAGGAAAGAGAAACCTCTCCATGAACGGAGAGGAAAAGTCATCTAAGGTCTGTCTCATGCTACACAAAATGCAGGATTCCCAGCCTCTGAAAAGATATAAGACACATTTTAATCTTCTATTTTAAAAAAGGCGGAATTTTTAATGCCATTTTTGGTCACAATTTTCTTATGGAGATCTGGTAAGAGCTCCATACCATCTCTCTCACTCGCCCCCAGTGCAGAACACTGATGAAGCCAAAATGATGAGGTACATCCTTCCACATTATTACAATGAGTTTTAAATTAATTCTGTGGAATCTGGGTTTTTTGCTACTGCATTCAAATATATTAATAACTACAGAGACACTCTTACTGTTATCAGGAGGAAGAATAAAAGAGAGATCCCAAAGTATGTTAGTGGACACTTAATAAAAATTATTTACATTTGAAGCTCATGAAAAAGAATATGTAGTGTGTGACCACAGGAACAGTTGCAAGTACAGCCATGAATCTTCTAAAAATGTACTGGTAGCTGAAAAAATAGGAACTGTTTTCTCCATACTTTTATGCAAAACACTACTGGACTCTTACTTGACCATATGAAAAATGACTAGATCAAAGTGGATAAAATGCCCCATGAAGAAGAATGATTTTCATTTGATGCCTTCTTTTTCTAAAGAAATTAAAAAGAAAAAAGACATTGAGAAATACAAAAATTAGCATAAAGAATAAGATCAAAGTTCCATGCTCTGAAAAAGCTTAAAGAAATTATTTGGAAAATGAACAGGAAAAGTTATTTCATCTCTATGGGTATTGTCACCAGAATTTATTGGAATCTTATCACCAGGGTTCATACTTTGGCTAGTGGCTGCACCAACTGATAGTAAGAAATAGTGGAAAAGGAGAGGAAGAGGTACTTTTATTATTTCCATGTTGGTTTTAAAAAAAGTAAAGTAGGTGGCTCTAATAAGGAACAAATAATAGGTATATAGGCAGCATAATTTGCTGCTGAGAGAAGGTAGAAAACACACCAAGTAAATCAGCACTCTGTCAGGTTAGATTGTCAGATGAAGCCCAGGGAAATAGCCAGAAGGTTTGTATGCCCACGCTTATACTTCTGGTAGCAGAATACTGTGAATTAGAAGTCTTGTTTAAAATTCAGTTTCTGTCAGAGGTGTGTTTCTTGGAAAAGAGAAATTAATCTAGAGACTGCAGTATTCATTAATTGTCCAACCTCAGCTGTCTGTTAGGGTTAACCATGGATTTTAAAATTTCATTATCCTCAAAAGTTTCCCCAATATTTCCACATCATCTTTCTCCCTCTGCATGCAGAAATTACCTCCCTCCTCCTCATTAGATATATACAACTACAATGTTTTATGCAGTGTAGGAGATAGGTGCTACATTATTAATTATATATTGATATCTAATTTTTCCTTGTAAAAGAAAGAAACATAATTGAATGTGCCATTACACTTGTAATTAGACTTTAGAGAGAACTGAGAGCTTCCCCTTGTGGGAAACATTCATGTTTTGAAATAATTTGGTTCCAAATTTGCACCAAACTTTTTTCTGAAAAAATATGTATTCCTATTCTGTGTGACATCTGCCCTTCATTTTCCAAATTAAGTAGACAGAAAAGAAACTAGAACATTTAAGTTCTTCTGCATTGCCATGACACGATCTATCATAGGAAGTAATGTGATGTGATATTTACTAAATGCATTTGCTATTAAAACATCATGAAGAACAGGAAAAATGGTAATGGTAATATAAAATAACAAAATATCTGTCCAAATACTATAGTTTTCAAACAGAAGTTTTCATTTTTTCTGGTCCAAAGGTTTCCTAAATGGGTTTCTAGATATCTCTTGTAGTAGACTTATTGTAAGGAATATTTTTTTTTTCAAAATAGGTTTTGCCAAAAATAATAATTCAATAAAAATTCTGGAACCTTTTTTATTTCTTAATTTAGTTAATATGGTTGCTCCCAACTGTTGCCAGTGAATAGACTGATAATCACTGCTTGCCCATATGCAGCTAAAAGTTATTTGCACTACAGTGAGAAAGGACAGTGATAAATTGGTCAAATCCAATAAGGAAACACTGAGTGCAAAATTATGCAGAATCTAATTTCAGCAGAAAAGTGACTGAGTACTAAATATTGAGAGTACTGGGAAAATCTATGCTGACTATTAAGAATATATAATTAATCCAGTGAAAAGGAACATGTATATTTTGCAGTCAAAGTAACTCTTCAAAAATGCAAATCTCCAGGTTTGGCTTAGAGAGAACACTCATTTCAGAACCACTTTAGTAAAATATTTTATATTGAGAATTACAAGCCTAGGTGAAAAGAAACTAGTTCTCTCTTCTAGTAGTCTTTTTATTTTTTTCCGTTTAGTAAACTGATACGAAGCAAAACAAAAAATCATCAACCCCCAAATTTACAAAGGAACAAAATATCTTCATGTTAGAATTTTCAATATAGAAATAATATACATTTTTGAAAAATATATGAGTTTGTTAGGTGCAATGTCAATGAAAAGCTAGAGTTACATTGACATTTCTTATAGACTTCGAGAGTGTCTCTCAAGGCAGACTAATAAAGCACGATTAGGCAACCCAAAATGGTACTCCCAGGTGAGGTAATGCCCTTCAGATCTCATCAGAGTAAAATCTCACAGGTATCAACAGGGATCAATAACGACTTTCGTACAAAGCATTCCTAAAAGCATTTCATCAGTTTATTTTTGTTAATTTATTTTTTAATTTTATTTTCTAGGTTTTTATCACTATAATTTAATTCATCATGATTTACATTAAAGAAATGCAAAACTAAATGTATTTATTTACGTAACTTCTTTGAGATAATTGTCATTTGTGACAGTGCAATGTATTAATTACATTCCCAGGAAAACAGTGCAATGTATTAATTACATTCCCAGGAAAACAGTGCTTTTATGTTACTGCATCAGACTGAAACTCTTCCCATCTTTTTATTCCAATCAGGAATTTTGAAGTCTGGCATTGTGATACCATAGCAGTAGCCTAACTTTGGAAGAACTTTCTATACTCTACATATATTAATCTCACCCCTTCCCCACCACCCCTACCCCCAATCCCCCAAAATTCTTGGTTGGAATATCATGGGAAAGAAATGAGGTCAGATTTTTTCCTCCAGGTAAGAAATTATTTCTGGGTCCTGAAACCCTTGTGTACTTGCATCATCTCTTTAATCTTACTAAAGAAGGTATTACT
This sequence comes from Rhagologus leucostigma, assembly GCA_013397725.1. Classification (NCBI taxonomy): domain Eukaryota; kingdom Metazoa; phylum Chordata; class Aves; order Passeriformes; genus Rhagologus; species Rhagologus leucostigma. The sequence continues at coordinate 1,003,946 of VZTD01000986.1, read as the reverse complement.
CCTTCTAAGGATGGAGTGATATATTCTCATTCACAGGGTTCTTCTGTGAAAGAATTTGCATGCTAGATTGCAGTCCTCAGGTTTTTTTACCTTTTCATCAGAAAAGCTTGGGAACTTTTCACTGTGGATTATTTGTCCTTAGAAACAAAGCTTAAATTGAAATATTAATTCCCTAAAACAAGATGAAACACTTTTTTTTAAATTAAATTTTAATCCAAGTCTTTTCTAACAGTTCTTTTGCTTTATTTGCAACTTTCTGGCAAGTCAGTATCTGAATACATATTTTTTAATCTAGATACCAGGATAATTTTTTTTCTGATGTATAAATAACAACCTATTTTTACATACAACAGCCAATTTTATACTGTTTATTTCATATTCCACTCTGTGACCTCTAGATTAAATTATTCTTCTTATTTTCTTCATAAGTGAGCTGCTTGTAACTCTCTCAGGTCTTTTGGAACTTGTCTAAGAGGAAGGAGGCCACAACCTGGATCTATTTTATGTTCTACAAAAAATATTAGATTTTAAGCTTTCTTAATATCTGAGGTCTAATTGTAATGTTATTTCAGATGAAATTTAATGAGACAAAGATTTGGACTATATCACAGTGTATCATTTTCTGATGCACTAGTCACCCCAAGACAGAAATTAAGTAGATTATGTATTTTCAGTAATAAGTCCAAACTATTCCTGGTATTAACTTACAGTGACATATAATTGTAATAATGAAGGTTACAACAACATAAATTAATCATGAAAGGAGTGCTTCTTCATTGAAACAGTTATTGTCAGTGTGCCAGATCCTCTTTGAAATTAGTCTGGAAGTTTAATCAACTACACTGAAAGCAGAAAAAAGAAATCATGGAATTCTTCCTTTATCCAGAAACAGTAAAGCTGGTCTTGGTGTGCCAGTGAACATCAGTACGCAATGAAGAGTTTGTGCTGAAAGTAAGGAGTGCCACAAGACACTGGAAAGCTGTGGTTTCCACGACGACTGGAAAGCATTGATTTATTTAAGTGCCATTGCTGAGGTTTGCTCTCTTTTATCAAGTTATGTGTAGATACTGAGAATCAGACCTGGGGGGAAGGCAGGTTGTACCTTTGATTTTTGATTATAAATCATTGCAGGAGAACAATAATGATACTGAAAGCAACTGTTTGATACCTAATGGTTTCTGCAAGAATAAGTCATGATTTATTAACATTCATTCAATTTAAAAAAAACCCATAAAATTATCATTAATGGAAATCAGTGTCATATGGGAACCATAATTAGAGTGTCTCAATTTGCATTTCTAACTACAGTAATGAGAATTATATTCAAATATATTTACTTTCCTAATCTAAAGCTGAAGCTTATTGAACCATACTTTTGTTCCAGTAGCTAGCAAAAGGAAAATAGTCACGATGTGTACGCATAATTTTGGGATTATTGCTGAGGTTTAAAACAAGCTGAATCCTGATGTAAATACAAAATGTTGTCTATAAACTCTAAACTCTTTCCAGTGGAGTCTAGGGTGACAATAACATATTAGCCACCAATGCTACAAGGTAAACTCGTTTAGTGAGCAGCATGCCATAAATGTAAAATAGATTTAATCTGTAGAAAAACAGTGTATTCCTTAGTACTTTACTTAAAAATGTCCTAAAGCATATGGGAAGGTGTCTTTAGCATATTTGGATACCTTCTGAAAGCACCCACTTGAGATATCATGTCCCAGAATCTCTTTCTTCTTCTTCATTTTGCTACTCCTTTTACAGGAATCTCTTATTTTCAATTGCTTAGGAAAGAAAGTCTTCCAAAAATCCCAGAAATTCATGAGGTATGATCAGAAAAAATCCTTTATATAGCAATTTGGACAAATAAATCTTTTTTCCTTCTGTAAATAGGAACTGGATAGAAATTAGTCTTTTATGACAATTTTTTTTCTGTGACAAAGGACAATATTACAGTTTATAGCCGTCAGAAAACAGTACTTCACTTCTAGAAATCATTGAAAATGTCTTCTGCATTTCAGAAACAATTTTGGGGTTTTTTATCCTGGAGCATAGGTTTCATTAGAAACAAAAACACATGCAAACTTAATTTTGATTTTAGTAGAAGAGTATGGGTTTTTTTCCATTTTTCAGTCTCTACTTCCAAAACATTACAAAAGAAGACAAAATGCTAATGTTACTAAGCATAACTGTAGCCAAAATTGCAGTCCTTTAAGAAAGATAAAATGACAGGGATCAAAATAAACTATTCAGTGAAAACATTTTTGCAAATTAGTCAATCATCTGTATCATTTGAGTTCCATCCAATGAACTCCATCTGCTTTCAGCTTTCCCTTCTTTCACAAAGCCCAGGCTTTGCTATGCCCTGGGTTTCTTGGTACATGATGTCAGAAGTTCCTTTCTAACGTGGTTAACTGTGAGCAATCCACGTTAAGCACAGGTCCTTTGGTTTGAAGATCAGATTCATCCATCCAACTTCAACTCTGTACATGAGACTATGAAGAAAACGTCTTTGTGGATTTGCTTAATTGCATGCTAGTGCAGATATTAGGTATTTTAAAGTTCTATGTCTGCAGGCCAAAATCATAAAATGAAAATACACCTGGAGTGTTCTTTCTTACAAATGTGCTATACAGATGTAGACAAGACCAAGAACAATAGACGTGCATTGTCTTCACAGTTCTTGAGCACTTTTTAAGAGACTATCTTCTATGACTATGGAACATCTGATCATCAGCTCAGCATGAGACCATGAAATACAAAGTATAAAGAGAGAATCTTTTCTTCTAATTCTCATGTAAGATATCGAAACAATTTTCTTTACCTTCTTCAAAACATTTTCCTTTTTCATTCTGTCCTATGTCAAGATTCATCTGTGTACCTCATAAGCCTTCGTTATTCAAAAGGCTGTGGTATCCCTTGATCTTCAATGGCTTCAGGAAAAAAGTTTCTGAGATAGTGGTCTGCTTCTGGTATGTTAGAACTCCACATATTTGGGTTCTGAAAATCTTATTCACTCAACTTTAAAAGAGACACCAGATTTCACCATTTACAGTTTTAAAAAAAATTAGTAAGGCCTAAATTGAAACATAAAACACAAGGATAAAACTAACCATGCAGTTTTCTACAGAATTGCAGCATGCATGCCCAGCAACTTAACAGACCAGGTTATATTCCTGAAGGTAATACATATTCATCACATTTCTATTACATATTCATTACATTTCCTGAATACATGCATATAGGCTAATTATTTCTGTGAACTTATTTGGATATGAGTAAAGGTCTTTTGAGGGTCTTGGGTGGTCTTTTGGGAACATCTCTTTTGCCAAAATTTCCTTCTATGGTCCCAGATCTTCTGATGAATCTTCTTTCCTGGAGAGTATCTCAAATATGTGGTCAGGTTATGATGCTCTTCTCTTATCGTTCTTTACTTCAGCACTCTCTCTCTGCTCTCAAAACTAAGACTTCTCTAGTATATCTCAATTGCTAACATAAATTAATAAGAAAGCATTAGCTGGCACAAGACTCGTTAGTAACAGATGTGGGGAGCTAACACAAGGCCACATTAATTTCTGTTTAAGAGATTTGTGCTAAGCACTGTATGGTACAAAACCATACATTAAAATGAATATAGGGATCACACACTAGTGTGCTAGAGTTAGAAGAATTTTCCAATATCTTCCCTCACTGATGCATAGACTTCTTCTCAAGGAAACACAAACTGTTCAGTAACATTACCTTTTGCTTTCCTCAGTCAACATAAAGATTAAAAAATTCAATAGATTGCAAATGTCATTTTATTACATTAACATTCTGCTATTTAAAAAAGCAATCTTTTTATTACAGAGTGTGTGACAGAGGAGTTTACCGTTCAGTAAAGATGTGACAGTTTTTTTGTGAAATTGGCTAAAATGAGGAATGAGGCTTTATTCCTTCGTTCCTGTCAGGTTGTGCTGTCAATGAGAAGCTGGCAGAAAGAAACTCTCCAGGTGGTATAAAGCTGTCATAGTAACAAGTCCATGAAATATCTCTGACCTAACTGTTCACCCACATATGAGCATCAGCAGTATTGCCAGCTCCAAATGTCCAGAAATACCAAGTCAGTTTTCAACGAGTTTTTGAATAGTCTTTTCTTTTTTAGTGTTACTCTCAGTACCCAATATTGTTCAGTCGAGTTTAAAGTTTCTAAAGCCAGGAGGACTGAGAAAATATCTTTTTAACAAAGAAAATCTGATAATCTGTTAAATGAATCCAAGGGGTTCTTAAGACTCACGAGACAAATAATAAGACTGTGAGAGTTTACGATGCAAAGACAGAAGGGAAGAGTTGTGTTACAGTCAAATCCTAACATAATATTTCTGCTCTAAAGTTGCAGACATGAGGGTTAGGGTTTTTTCCCCAGAAAAGATAATTTAATAAATCCCAGCTTTCCGTGTTTTTCTGAAACTATTTATAAGTCCTCAAGATAAACACATTCAGGGAAATTATCTTTTCTTTCTCCCTCACCAGCTTATTTTTCAAACAGAAATATAACCCTGACTGTTACATGCAGGTGTAAAAACTGGTGTATTAGCACAAAGAAACGTGTGATGAAAATAGGGCTTGGCAGAGGCTGAATCAGCTCTGCTGGTGGATCTGCAGCTACTCCAAATCATTATTGGCCAGTTTAAATTTTTATGGGTTTACTATTTTTGTAACATTTTAATGTTGTAATCTGATGAACAGTTAGTGATGAACTTTGGTCTCATAATTTATACAACCTTTTAGTAAGTTACTGTACATTTAAACTCACTGAAGGGCTCTGTGGAACTATCACCTGTTAAACTGTATGGCAGCTTTATATAACGCAGGTTGCTTTACACAGCATCCATTACATTAAAATGAATAACAGATTTCAGACCCTTCATCTTGTTTCTTCTCCACTTTCCTTTCTTGCTTCTATTCTCTACAACTTCATATCATCTTTAATGTATGTTTTACCCGCCAGCAGTAAATGTTTTTAAATATAAGAGAGGACAAACACTAGGCTGTACAGAGAATGTTAGATGTTAACTAATCTTTTTTGGCTCAAGAACACTACCATTCTTGTTTGGATATCTAAAACAGCATCAAAGCCCAGAGTGAAAGGTAAGTCAGAGAGGAAAGTAAGTTTCAGTCAAAAATTCCTGCCTGTCAAATTTTAAGAGATCAAATTTGCACTAAAAAATCAAAATATATGAAAAATCATCTCTACTGAAGAGCAGGGATTTTTCACAGGTTTGCTATTGTGTTATTACAGACCCATTTCATGAAAACCAATGCAGCTGAAGTACTATTAAGAGAAAAAATTTCTTTTCAATGGTAAATAAAAGAGAAATGGTAGGACACTTCCTGAATGAAAGGTGAAAAACTGGAAATCCTCTCTGAACTGCTTCTCTACTCACATTTAGTATACACAATCTGATGTTAATAAAAGCCACTTGCAGTAATAAATTGTTTACCTTTAGGCCACTACAAAAATAAAATAATGTATAATTTAAGAAATTCAGGACGTTGCCAGCATTAGAACTAAACAGGAATCAAATGGGTTTCCAACAGCAATCAGCTAAATTTATTTCTGACTTTATCTGAATCGATATGTTCCTTGGAAAGGGTTTTTTTTTAATAAATCAGGAATTTCTAACAGAAACTTTTCCAAAGCAATGATTTCAACCAGCTCTAAAAGACACTGTGATTTTCTTCCATTTTTTTGTCATCATAATTCTTCATTCTTTTCATTAGACTATTAATACTGTTAATGAAAAAAATTGAAAAAAAAAAGATAAGAAAGGTCTAGATCAAAATCTAGACCAGCTTGAAGCTTTCTGGTACATAGAACACAAGCTGCAGTACTTGCAGTACTATGCAGTATTTGCAGCTGGGTCAGGCACGCATGTAGACACAGATTTACTAAAAATATAGAAGTTCATTTTGTGATGTTTAAACCGAAGCTAGTAGTAATGCAACAACTTAGAGTTTCATGTCCCAGAAGCCTGGTCCAGCAGCTTTACTGTGGGTGCTGGGAGTAGCTCCGTGGGAAGTGTGCTCACTGCACACACCTGGTAGTGTTTCCTCAGAGTCTCAGCTGCCAGTTCAAGCAAGGACATAATAAAACAGTGACCTTACATTTGTCCTATTTAACTGTTCTTGAAATAACTTGAAGGTAAGCATGGGGACCTGAATATATTTGCTCTTGCTTTTATTTAAAATTTACCTCAATTTATTTAAAAGTGCAGTAAGAAGCTCTCATGCAAACATCCTTTATGAACAGAATTGCTCTCTTGTGTGAAAATTTCATATAATAGCTTAAATGACCAAAAGGAGGAACTTCTCTCCATGGAGAAGACCTGTGCAGCACGTCATGGGAAAGCCATTCAGGGTTTATCTGATGCTTTGTGCATATGGCTTTCTCCCATATGGGAAGATTTGTTCACGATCTGCATTTGCATTCTATCAAAACAGCAATTTTATTGTACCATTTGTTGTTGGAACTTTCTTGTTACGGTAAAGAAAGAACTCTGCACCATCGTTTTCTCCCTCTCTAGCCATGCACCCTGTACAGAGCACATGGACTAGCTGCGTTTCTTTCAAACTTTTAAATCTCTTGCTGTGCTTTGGATGTTGCTGTAACACACAAAAATACGAGGCAGCACATCTTTTCTCCATCCTTCTAGTGGCCAAAACTCTAAAGTGGGATTGGCAATAATTTTTTTTTACTGCTGATACAGCTTCATTGAGCAGCTCAAGATTTTTCACAGCTTGACATGCTAACAGAGCTGTGGAGGAATTTGTTGTGATGGGGTAAACTTTGCAATGTCAATCATTCTAGAAAACTGAAAGAAATATGATTCATCATAATTAAGGATAAGTTACATGTATTCTGTTTGGTACCAGTCCAGTTTCTTCAACTAAAGGCAATTGAAGCGCACAAAAAATATTTACGCTAGACTTATTTAAAATATTTGAAACTATTTCCATTATTTCCTACATAAACAGCACCTCTAGAGTTAGACAGCAAACGATGTCTCTGGCAACAGATAACCAGTAATTACTTTTTGCTGAAACCACATTAATGTTCTAAATAATGCAGCCACTTCTGTGTTAAAATTTCATGAGCTTGATTGTAATTATTCTTCAGTTTGTGTCGGTCTCAGCTCTACAGTACACTCTGCAAGGTCTGATCCAGATCTAAAAATAGCATCAGCTGTGACTGCTTTGCCCTTTTCTGACACTAGAAGACTGTAAATGTGGGTGGAAATTCCTCTTTGCATGTTATTAAAAGATTGCCAGTTATGCACAATTACCACATTTGATTTAAAGATGTTCTCTGCTCATTTCTTTCCCATAAGGCTCACTGAGCAAAGAGGGGAACAAAAACCTCTAGACATCCTATTAATAAGAAAAGACAACTTTTGAGAATTACCTGTGGGCAGGGGAGAAGTTATGTCCTCAGCACAGAATTGCAAGTTTACAGCAGAACCCCATGGAAAATATGCATGTCATGGACTTTACTGCTGACCTGAGAAGGAATGGATTTCTAGTCTTTCACATTATTGGTACAAGCATGGAAGCCCAGACTTCCCCTTCTTGGGGCACTGGACATAGTTCCCTCAACTAGAACAGCTGAAGTAGGCTATAACAACGGCTGTTAGATGAGTTAGTTTCTTACAAGAACAGCCAAAATCCTGGATATTTCTCAGTATTTCACAGCACTTAGACGGGAAGAGATGAAATATAGCCAAGTCTTATCACATAGTTTTCTTCTTTTATTTGTGGAAATACATGTTACACATTTGAGCAAGTTGTTTGCGGACTGGATGGGCATCAGTCAGTGTGTTGGTGAACAATTTTACTGTGTATCACATGTATCCCCTGACTTTTATTCTTCCTGCTTCTTTACATTAAAATTTGTAGTATTAGCATCCAATTATTATTGTCACATTTTATATGTTGTTTTAATTATTAAATTGGTCTTAGCTCACCTTTTTTTTTCCAATTCTCCTTCCCACTGCAGGTGGGGAGGGCAGGGAGTAAGTGAGTGAGTGAGTGAGTGAGCAGCCATGTGGTACTTAGTTGCCAGCTGGAGTTAAGTCATGACAACAATTTAATCCTGTAAGATAACCTTTGGGAAAAGAGCAAATAGAATCATTGTCTTACAGGGTGTTCTGCAATGGGAGGTGCTGGTCCATTATGGTCCCCATAAAAAAGGCACTTAGACTCTATAAGGTATCATCCTAAATGCCATTTACTAGAATTAATACTATAAGAAAAGAATAGCACAAATAATCTTACATTCCCGTATGCAGCATGCAACACAGACCCTGTCCAAAGAAGAGTTTCCTCTTTTGATCAGTTGAGCTATTATTGGATTTTCTTACAAGGAAGTGACTCAATCTATCATTTCTGCAGTCAACCAGAAGTGATGGCCACAGGAGAACTTCTTGCTGTCCTTTTAGCTAAAGGCAAGGCCACACAAATGGTACACTCAGGTCCAGCTGAGGTCACCCTGTGACCAAGGGTTTGTGCCACACCACACAGTCCCGAGGGTGTTCTGGATGGACAGTACGGCACAGCACAGGCCTGGACGTACCTGGGGTTAACTTACATGGTTCACTAACTCCTTGGTATGCAATGGTCTTCCAGTCAGGATGAAAAAATACATGGGGGAAGGTGGAGTGACTGCTGAAAAGCTAAAGCCAGTGACAGAAATAGGAATACAAATGAAAATGCCTAAAAAGTAAAAAAGAAAGCATTCTGAGAGTTTATCCAGGTGGAACAATGGATACTTAATTATCAAAACATCACTATTACAGATACTGTTTTGCAAAATAGGAACAATATCAAACTTCTTTTAACTTGCACAACTGTTTTGAACTGGGCTTTTCATTTTATTCCTAGAATATTGAATTGAGACCGCTTACTACAGAAAATCAAGCTATATCACATGGAACAATCTGCCTTTAAAGGCTGATATAATCTTTAGGTTCAGTTCAACAAAAGTGAACACGTGCCTGTCTTTAAATACCGGTCAAATAATCTATTAAATGTTTCCACTGCTGCCTGTCTGCATTTATTTCACCTGATACTTATACAGCTAATCGAATTTATATTTCATTCCAATCACTGAAACTTCAAATGCATTTTGTTATTCATACATTAAAAGCTTTGTTGACTGGGAGATCAGGTAAGTGAGAAAATGTAAAGGAACCAGTGAAAGTAATGATTTCAAATCCAGTAAGGTCAGTTTTAAAGGACAGAAGAGCAGCTCCAGTTAAGCAACTTTGGGCCACAGTGTGTTTAGCTTCTCCTGTAAATCCATTCTAAGCACGTATATCTTCTCTATATATTCTATATTTATTATTACTTTGTCTTTGTGGTGGCTTGACCCTGGCTGGATGCCAGGTACCCACCAAAACTGCTCTATTACTCTCTCCTCCATTGGACAGGGGAGAGAAAATATTATGAAAGGCTCATGAGTTAAGGTCTGAGGGAAGGCACCCACCAAATACTGTCATGGGAAAAACGGACTTTACTTACGCAAATTAGTTGAATTTATTACCAATCAAAATTAGAGCAGGATAATGAGAAGTAAAGCAAATCCTAAAAACACCTTCCCTGCACCCCTCCTTCCACCAGATGCCCAGCTTTATTCCCAGTGCTTTACCTCCTTACATCCCCACAAAGGGAGATGGGGAATGGTGTTTACAATCAGTTCATCACGTGGTTTGTGCAGCTGCTTCATCCTCAATGAGAGGAGCACTCCCCCTGCTCCAGCATGAGGTCCTTTATGAGAGACTGTCATCCACAAACTTCTCCAACCTAAGTCCATCTCACGGGCTGCAGTTGTCACAAACCGCTCCAGCACAGGTCCCTCTTTTTCCACAGACTGCAGGTGGATCTCTGATCTACCATGGACCTCCATAGGCTGCAGGAAGAGAACCTGCCTTGCCATGGTCTGCACCACAGGCTGCAGGGGAATCTCCACTCCAGCTCTTGGAGTGCCTCCCCTCCTCCCCTCCTCCTGATTTTGGTGTCTGCAGAGTTGTTTCTCTCATACATTCTCACTCCTCTCTCCGCTGGCCACAATTTCATCTGTGCAATAGTGGGTTTTTCCTTCTTAAATATATTATCACAGAGGCATTGCAGCCATTGCTGATGGACTCAGCCTTGGCCAGCAGCGAGTCCATCCTGGAGCCAGCTGGCATTGGCTCTGCTGGACATGACACAATCTTCTGGCAGCCTCTCACAGAAACCACCCCTGTAACCACCCACCATTACCAGAACATTGCCACGCAAACCCAATACAGTGTTGTAATTCACCTATCAGATCTTGTCCTTTGTGCTACTATTGCTGGATCTGTAGTGGCTTAAATTATATATTACCATTGATTTTATATATTATGACAAAACATGACACCTTATTTTGCTATACGAATAGAATAAGGGTGAAGAACCAGTTCAGAGGCATTTAACACGTAATAAAAGCACAGAGGTTAAGCCTTAATAGGTGAATTACAAGATTGTATTTGTCTGCTTTCAAAATCTCAGTAATTCACAAGTTAGAATATTTCTTCAGCTGTTGATGGATATCATAACAGCAGACAATCTGCTACACTGCAATAGCACAATCTTTGACAGATTATTAAAATTAGAGGATTTAGACACACATATGATTAATTCGTTTTGCCCTTGTGAGTAGAATACCAAAAAGCAGATTATTCTAGTTGGCTGGAGAATTAATTAGTGCTACCAAAATGTCATTTGAGCAAAAAAAAATTCTATTACAATACTCTAGTATGTGTTCAAAGTGTGTGGGTATTTAGTAGATGATTTTTAAAATGTCAGATCACTTTTTAAAGATGCTATACAACTGGAAAAGCAAAATACTAATACAATCTTTTCAAACTAGCAAAAAGCTGAATCAGCTTTTGTTTCTGTTCTGCTATGAGCAGTTGGTCAGAAAAAGCCCACATTTCTCAGCAGTTTGTCTTGACAGGAACCATTGTTTTATAGTACCATTTAATGCAAAAATAAAGTTTCTTCAGGTTAGCACAACACATTCTATTTGCTCAGAGCTAAAAATAGTGCCACTCTGCAGAGAACACTCTGTATTACATATATTTTTAATTTCTTTTCTGTAGCACATGGTAGGAAACAAAAATCACGATATCATACACCATATATAATAGAAGAACAAGCAGAACACGTATGAGTTCATTGTGGCAGTGTTCCTGATACCAAACATTTTTAATTGTGAATAGGCCTATTGAAGGCAATCTATGAAGTCAGGAAATTAAAATCCAGCTTTGTATTAATTCCTGACACCAGTAATTTATAACAGCTAATTCCTTTAAGCAGTCATCTTTCTCAAGTTTAATGCAGTAAAAATTACAGGTGAAAAAAAGACTATTTCACAGGGATCTTAGTATTCCGAGACTTCAGAAAATTTAAATACTTAGCTTGACATACTAGTGACAGAATAATTATTTTCCATTACTATTTTCTGAAATTTCAACTCAAATGACAATTTAGCAACACTTTTTATCCACACAATAAAAATCTGAATGACTTGTGGAATCACTCAAAAAAATCTGCATACAAATAATGCTCTGTCCTTTCGCTGTCATTGTATTTTGTGTTTTATAACACTTTAATTTGTAAATGTTCCTAAATGACTTGAAATATTAATCTGTTTTATAAAGCAAGCTCTGTTCTGAATAATATTGATAGCACAAGTACCAAGAGCACCTTTCTCCTGTTACCTGAGACATATATTCATTGCATTTTGTAGACTTCATTAAAATTTATTGCCTGGAATAAACTGGATTATCCAGAGTGTACACATTTAAATTGAGTATTTTTGATCCAAACCGAAGTCAGCCAGGAGGTGTGGTGCAGTATAACCATAGAATAAGAAAATATCAACAAAGAAGGAAAGTGCTGTTAACAAGAGCACAAAGAAAAACAGAATGAAGATACTGAGGTCAATTACATCCACATTTCCAGTGGTGAGGCTCTGGAACATGTTGCCCATGGAAACTGTGGATGCTCCATCTCTGGAGATGTCCAAGGCAGGGTTGGATGGGGCTCTGAGCAACCTGATCTAGTGGAAAGTGTCCCTTTCCATGGCAGGGCGGGTGGAACTAGATGATCTTCAAGGTCGCCTTCCAGCCCAAATCATTCTATGATTTTCTGAATTGAAAAGCAGGTGTGATTTCTATCTGCAGGATATATTGGATTATAGAAAGACATGTGTTCTGTGAATATCTTTACTTACATAAATAAATTTATTAACATGGAAAAAAATGTGCATGTGCTTGGATGGAGAGAGGAGATTCTCCTGCCCTCCCCATGAATGTCCATGGAAGCCAATATCATAGAAGCCTTGTCCACAAGCGTGCTGGGGCACTTTGTGTATGTGACTCCAACAGCTCTGGGAAGGAGCTCTGTCATTACTCCCAGAGGAGAGAAGTGAACAAAGTCTTCCTTGGCTTGTGAAAGACTCGTTGAGAAATACTGAAGGAAAATTTTGGTTCCCCTTGCTTAAACCTCCAGTCATAACTTTCCTCTGCAGATATAATCATTTGTCCAGCTCTTACAAGACCCACTTTGACAAGTTCTGTAGTCTGTTAAGGAGAATTGGGCTTGAAGTTTGGGTAGTGCAAATTTAAGGCAACATTCTCAGTTCCTGGATCTCAATTTCAGTGTGTTCTATCAAACCTGAGTGACCTTCCTTCCTTTCTGTGACATGCCCCACATGGAAGACAAGCAGTGTAACTAGCTGATAGAAGTTGCTGTGGACATTATGTGGACATACACTGTTTGTGACTTGACCAGAAAGATCAGACCACACCAGTTCACAGCCTTCTCTTCTGTAGCTCCCACTAACACAAACTAGGTAGTTATGTGAAATTCTAAAACAATATATAAGCTTGAAAAGAGTATTTCTGGCTTGTAGAACCTCCATATTTTAAGTAGAGGTTTTTTTAACTATGTCAGCCAAGTTCTTGTGACACTGTTAAAGACTTAGGCCTTTTTAAAGTTTTCTAGCAGAATATATAAATGGCATTGCACTGAAACTTAAGGAAGATAGATAAGCACAACAATATTTCCATGAATAATGGAAGAAAACTAATAAGTTAGTGTATGAGTGGGCATTTTCAAATGGAGAAAAAGCTGGAAGGTATTTTTAGATGTCTGTTGCACATTTATCTAGTTCTCCTTGGATAGATCTGAAGCATGTATCCTAACCAGTGCCATAGGTTTTAAATTAAAAAGAAAACTGTAAATTCCATTTGAATATGCATTTAACAGATTACTCTATAAAAATTCTTCCTCACCTAAGTCAAAATATAAAGGAGCACAGGAAAGGACAGAAAGTTTTCATGGCATTCTGTCATGGTAGATACAATATTTTTTAAAATATTCATCAGAATGTTGCTATGTTTTAAGGGAATAAAGAAAAAACAGCCTGTAGCTGGAGATAAGATCTATGTTCATATCTAAACAGTCTTAGACTGCTGACTAATTTCTAAGTTGAAAAGTTGAAGTGTGACATATATTCACCATTTGCAAATAAGCACCATGGTAGAAGAGAATTCAAGTTTCTTTCTTTTGATAACCATCTCTTGAAAAAGTAAGATTGTGTGAGACTGAAATCTCCCTTGCTGCCCCTTGGGACTTTTTTGACTTGAAATAGGTGTACTAGAAAAAACTGCATCATAGTACACTAGTTTATGTGCTGTCACATTGTGAAAACAAAATCCATAGTTACAAGCTACCTGTCAATTAAAGAATACAATTTTAAATTCAGCTGTTTCTACATGTTTCGCAAAAAGTAATCAGGCTCCAGGATGAGTCTCTGAAGTAAGTATTATTACTAAATTAATCTTTTAGAGCTCCTCTAAAACTGTAGCCAGGAGAACCTCTCTTTCATTTCCTAGAAGGTCAGAGCTGACAAGCTTAATTATGCAAAATTATCCTGCCATTAATTGCTAGAGAAAGATAAGCTGTTGGAAGCATAGACGTCAGTGATTAAACAAGGTCAGCAACAGAATTCCTGTTTGCAGTTGCCTCACCCATATTCGTATGAACATAGCTATGTGTTTTATATGATACAGCCATTGATTTGTCAGTCAAGATATGACCTGAGTGTACCCCCCGTTCTAACGTGTGGCTTTCTACAAGTCACACTGTTACTGCCCTGCTACTTCAATTCCTGTCTAAACCTCTCATTTCTGCCAGACACAACCAAACATCTTCCTCTCTAGGGTTCTGTGTTTCCTTTCACTTTCCTTAAGTCTTTTTTCTCCCAAAAAACTTTATTGAATTCTCCATTATTATTTTAATATTCATATCTCTGCATTGTCTGAGATTAATAATTATCAATACATAAATTGCCTGCCTATTTATAGTGCATTATTTTGAATTTCTTCTTATAACTTTCTTTCATTGTTTTCTCTTATAATTTTTGCCTTTACTTAAATCAAAAGATTTGAGTATTTGATAACTTTCAAAGACATAAAGAATATCTTTATTTACTTAATGTGATCAGAAAAATACAGACCATCAAATTCTACCTAGTGACTTTTCCAGCTTGCATAACAGTTATTTTATTTTGAAGCTCCCATTTTAGGAAGAGGTAGACTTTGGTTGTGTTCAAATGATGCATTTTACACCATCCATGTCAATTGCGTTTTGTTAGTTGAGTTCAAATTATACACCTTTACACCACCCACGCTAATTTTTAAATTTTAATTTTCTTTCTAGTTCAGCTTTAAGGAATTTGCATTTTGTCCATTAAATCTGTAAATGCTTTTGACTACAACAAAAAATGTTTTATAGTACTAGATACCTTCTACTATGAAAGTAATTATAAACTAAATAAGTCACCTTAACCTTCTTGCCTTTGAGCTAAGTAAACTGGGGGTTTTTCATTGAGTAATTAAAATTTGACAGCCAGACCACAGACCAAACCTCTGGTTCCACAATGTAAATAGAAAAGTCTCTTACTGTATATAAATAATTTATAACTTTTTTTCCTAATATAGCAATTGAATAGACAGTCCTTTGTGTTGCTTAAGACTGCATCACATACCTGGAACCAAGTCCTGACTGCAGACCGAAACCAAACTGATCATTAAATAATTGATCCTTAAGAAATAGTTATTTGATACACACTGAAGACACTGAACAAAATGTCAATAAAATACATGAAAGGTAAATATCTTCTCATTCTTCTCATTTCTCAAACATATAATCCAAAGCATATGAATTTGATACACAAGTGAAATCATTATCTTTGTATGGCTATCATGATCTTGCTGCCAACCACTAGCAAGCACTGCTACCAAGCTCTTAAAAGATGTGTTCGTGTGTTTCTAATCTCTTAAATTTTATTTTAAGAAATTCATATTTTAAGAAATGTAAATTTTAAAAGTAGCAATTGAATACTGATCCTATCTCAAAGTTCATTTCAAGCTACAATGCATTTTACAAAATCTGTATTCAAGGAAAGTAATTAAAGCAGTCATTTTTTTTCTTAGGCAATGAACTTTCAGTTGCTTATTTTCTGCAGAAACCCCTTATCCAGCACCACGGTTTGCTTCCTTGGAACCAAGATGCTTTGAGTCATCTCTGTAGTTCCACTTCTGGAAAAATCTGTGGGATCCACTTCCTCAGCACCTGGCCTGTGGTCTCTGTAGACAATCTTAGAGTCACACTGTGACATTTTAAAAACGTTAGAAGTCAAGGGTAAGGGCAGGATGTGTTTGTTTTCTCCAAGATCTTAATTTCTCTTCTTTCTAACAGTACAGTAAATGCAAACACAATGTTGAATATATTATGAAGCAAAATTTATTGCACTGTGATGTTTTTAAACTAAGAATTAATTATCCCAAAGGCAGGAAGCAATACAGATATGAGCATCAGTTTTTCTATCAGTGTTTCTCTTCTAAGCTATTGCACAACTCAAACAGTGAATTTCTTTCAGTGAATATTAGAAAATGGAAAACATCTACTTGAGAAAGAAACATCTCCTAGCTGAAAATGTATACCAGCTTGTGTGAATATGTGCGAACATATATGGCGGCTTTGGGTGTATAATCATCATCTGTGCTGGTTAAACCATGACAATATCTTAAATCTGATCATCAAGTTAAGCAGTAGTTAGAGTAGTTGCTTTACTTCTTCTGCATTTGGTTATACCAATCAAGCTACTAACAAAACAATAATGCTGTGAAAAAGTGTTTTATGTCAACAGTTGACTTGTCTACATTATTGTTCCTTGAGTGGTTAGAAAAGGATTTAAGCAATATAGAGTTTTCAGGGCTGTTGCAGTTTTAGAGGCAGTGTAATTTTTCACAAATCTAGGTGGACTTCAAATGCTGCAACAATATAGGAAAAATAGTTTGCTCAGCCGAAGTCACAAGTAGGATCACTAATTCAGCTGCTCTGGCCTTACTGCTCCCTGTGGAAAGGCTAAGTAACTGCTAATGATTTTCTAGGAGCTAAATTCACTTGAAATTGCTCTATACATTTCCAAAAATAAAACAGTCTGAAAGGCATTATTACTGAATGTTTTAACCTTTGAAAGTTAAAAACATCAGAAGACACTGAAAAGTAAGAGAAATCATCTCACCTCATAGCCTCTCTGTCCCTCTGTTTCTGGAGAGGATGGGGGAAAGAGAAGTGGCTTAATTGGAGTTTAATTTTTGCCTGGTGTTAAACACCATTCAATTAGTGCCCAAGTGGGGCATGAGAGGGTTGAGATAACAGTTTTGATATAAGCATTTGTGTATTAAAAAGAAGCTCCTTGGTTACAATGTTGCTCAATCTGTTCATATGAGTGTGGTACCTAACCCTGTAGATATTTCTGTATGTGCTCCTCGTGACTTTTCAGAGTGGGAGAGAGATCAGGATTGCTTTGTTGCTGTACTGTGTGATATCAGTTTATGACATAATAACTGCAAGGGCAATGAGGGTCATTTGGGATATGTGTTCAGTGTTTTCCTCCTTCCCTGGCCTTGGGTGCTACCTCTGGGAATTCATTAATAATCCTACCCAGCCTGTGGGGGAAGCAGAGGAGGATGATTTTTCCAAATGTTTCATCCCCTTCTCCTCCTTAAGGCCTCTTACAACAGAAGATCTTTAATTCCCTCAGGATGTTAAGGAAAGTATGTTCTTGTTGCTAGGTCTGCCAGGTTTCCTCAGTACAGTCTATAACATGTTTAGAGTCAGGACAGAGATTTCTAGGGAAGTTGTCCAGATGCCTGCTCCGGGGTAGTCATGAGATGCATGGAATGTGGAAGAAAATGGGCCAGCTTTTGAAGGAGTATTCTGCTCTAATGGTTTGGAAGTTCACCCCTAAACAAATACAGGACCTTTATAAAGTGGTAAAATGTTTGAAAGAAAATCTGTGTAGCAGTTCCAGGGAGGTGCAAAGTTATGCAACATGCTGAGCACTGCTTATCAGATACTGCTCCTCACAAGCCAGAGCCCCCAGGGGAAGGAGGAGGAAAGCAGATCAATGCACTGTGGCCACTCAAACTGCAGCTGAACCAGAGGAACAACTCATGCCAGTAGCAGCCACCCCTATAGAGAAGAAGAAATCCAAGATCAAATCAGTTCGTGCAGTTCCTACAGGAAGCAGGACCGTCACAACCAGAGGAAGAGTCAGGGCCAGAGACAATCACGCAATCCCTATCCCTGGGTGAGCTGTGAGATATGCAAAAAGATTTCAGCCAGCAGCCAGGTAGGCCCCTGCTGACCTGGCTGCTCTGCTGCTGGGATATCACGGCCAGTGGTGTGACATTAGATGGAAATGAAGCCAAGTAACTCAGATCCCTGTCCCAGCATGCAGGCATTGACCAAGGGATTGAGAAAAGACCAGAAACTCTCAGCGTATTCAAGTAGCCTGGTAAATAAAGATGAGTCTTTTGTGATGACTCAGCAGTTTTATGCCACTTAACATGGCATTTTAAAATAAATATCTGCCTTGTAGATCTGTAGCTTGGGATTTACTTTTGTTCATGGTATTAATAATAGTACATAGTAACTTCTGTATGATTGAAACACTTTTGACCCTTTCAGTGGCCAAGAAAAGATGTAGTAAGGATTTTATGCATCAAGAAGCATGGAATATAAAAAAAAATTTATAAAAAGCTACTCACTTCTCAAAGCCATTTAATATAGAAAGAATGGAGTGCTCGTACATGATGTGTTTCAATTTAGCAAATATTTTGAGAAAAAATATTGATAGTTTACTGTCATCCATAGAGTATAAAAACAAGATTTCATGTGGTAGATTGTTTGTTAAACAATATTTTGTGAGTTTTCGTACTCTGATCTCGTAGTGACAGCCTTCCTGATCTACAAGCAAGTGTTAAGAGACATCAGATTTCTTCAAGTATCCATTACTGTCACTGTCTGATCACATAAGTAGTGCTTGGCAGCATGTTCCTTTACAGTGTCGAAACCATAATTTTCCCAAAATATTTTTTCAAGGCACATACTTTTTACATTGAAATTTTATTACTTTTATGTGCTCCATTAGCACTGGAGGTGTTCCAGATATAGCAGTTGCAGAATATAGCTGTTTGGAAATAACATTTCAGTGTTTTAAAATGAGAAAAAGAACATCGCTTTCTAAGGTGTATTGATTGTCAATGATACTGATAGACACAAACAGAAGGAAAACTGCTCAATATTAACAAGCAATATCTGTGACTGTATCTACAACAATTGCCTTAGGAACAAATGCCAGTGAGAATTTCATGTTAAAATTTTCTCAAAGCGATGCTCAGAGCTTTAAGTAGTGGATGACACAAAAAATAATAGTATAGCCATTTGCTATTCTTTGCTAGAAGCAGATAACTGTCCATTTTCACACATAGCTTGTAGTCTTTGATTTATTTCTGTATTATTTCTTTTTAAGGAAGAAATTAATACATTGTAGTGCTTTAAACTGTACTTAACTAAGTGAAACAAATTGAGCTGGTGTTCATGGAAACACGCACCTATAATTTATTGCTTCAATATCTAAGCTATATTATCAAAGAAGAGATTGTTCTCTTGTTCTCAGATTTGCTGCGAAATATAAGACATCTCCTTTTTCTTCCTTTTTTCTTTCTTTTTCTTTTTCTTTTTCTTTTTCTTTTTCTTTTTCTTTTTCTTTTTCTTTTTCTTTTTCTTTTTCTTTTTCTTTTTCTTTTTCTTTTTCTTTTTCTTTTTCTTTAATATCAGTGAGTTATTCCATTCTGGTCTAATTTTCTTACCAACACCAGTATCAGCCAAAGCTAGTTCTCTCCAGCTTTAAGGTATTGTAGGAAAACTTAGGATGTCTCTTAGTCACCGCTTCAAAAATTAGAGAGTATATGCTCTTATGGCATTTATCTTGAGGCAGAAAATAGTCATGAAGCACTGGTGGAAGTGACACAGAACACTACTTCTATATTTTGTTTCCTGGTTGTATTTTATGACCTCACCTAATTTTCCTCCTCCCCATTTGGGCCTGCTCAGCCTTGAGAAGAGCTGACTGCTATGGGATCTCATTAATGTGTATAAATATCTAAAGGGTGGGTGCCAAGAAGATGCAGCCAGGCCCTGCTCAGTAATGCCAACCACTAGGACACATTAGTCAAAAGGCAGAAACTGGTGCATGGGAAGTTCCACCTGAATGTGTGGAAAAACTTCTTTACAGTGTGAGTGACCGAGCACTGGAACAGATTGCCCAGAGAGGTTGTGGAGTCTCGCTCACTGGAGATATTCAAGAACTGTCTGGATCAAACCTGTGCCACGTGCTCTACGTGCAATGTGCAATGACCCTGCTTGAGCAGGAAGGCTGGGACAGATGACCCACTGTGATCCCTTCCAACCTGACCATCCTGTGATTCTGTGAATATAGAAAAAGTGGAAGTATCTTACATAATGGATATTAAGAGATCACTATCAGTACTATGGAGAATGACAGCTGCACTGGGTTATGTCTGTGCTAAGAACTGAATTTAAGTGTAGACATCAAAGGTTTTTACAACTCAGCTAGTCTAGTTTTTATGCTGTGCCTACAACAATGAGGAAAAAATTACTTGATGTGTGATAGAGCATACTCTTATGAATAGCTTTTCATGATACTAAATTGACAGACTTCATAGTACCTTACAGGTCTTGTTTTAATCACGTCATGATGTCAGCCTATTCACTCCTTGAGACCTTACACTTGATGTGTTTTTGTATGAATTAAACCCGGGATTTCTGTAGGCAGGAGTAGAATAGTAGGGGTTTTTTTCAATCTGCAATGGAATCCATGACTTCATGTCATTTTTGTAGCCTCTTGAAGTAGATAGAAAGGAACTATAATTAATTATACTGTTTTATATACCTTGAATGCAAACTTGGCTAGCACAGAGAATACTGAAAATGCTGACATGACAATCTTGAAAATATAGACTATAAAGTTGCAAAAATGTAGATAATGGTTTACAGTTCTTCACACCTTCACAAGTTAGGAATAAAGAACTTGAGATTAAAAAAATCTAATTTATATTTTAAATAGTTTTTTAAAATTTCAGCAATAATATACGTAGCTTTTCTTCTTGAGTAAAGGTGAAATTCACTGTAGAAGGGAACACTAACAGCGTTGTGCTTAACTTTTACCTAAATTCTTATTTGCAGACAAGATTTAGGCAGAGTATATTTTGAATAACAATGATCTTATAAAGTCATAAAGCAGAAATGTCATAAAGGGGAAACATTTGCCTTAGCCCAGTGGTAATATTGAAGGGACTCACTGTATGAACCACAAAGGAAAACCATACCCCTGCTTTGGTTATGTGGGTTGGCTGCAGAAAAATTTTGAAGAACACTGTACTATCAAAAATATTTCCTTCTAAAAATCATAATGTTGCTGCATAGCATGCCTGGGTGTTTCTTCATTTCTCACTGTTATTTAAGTGTCTGATCTGCGCTTTAACTGTTTCTTACAGAGAACCTATATATGTTGGATAGAATCAGCAGAAACTAGATTAGATAGAGTAGGGTTGGGACAGAGTGGTTTGTATTACAGTCTTAAGTGTTTGGCCATTATTTCAAGCAAAAGACAATTTTTCATTTTTTTCTCTTTTTAATAACATATTCGTGAGATGAGAATACCACTTCAGCAACATAAGGCCGAAGTATATAGTCTTCATGTGGAACCACAATGGGGGGATAAATGAAAGTCCTGGAGTTTATGCAGCAATGTAGATCAAGATGATATGCTGCAGTGCAGGTGGCATTTTTCTTGAAGAACTGCCACTCCTGCAGTTCTTTCACCTCTAACTCATTTTATTAGCACTCATCTCACCAAAATGCAAACTCAGTGCAAGGTTTCCCCACTGCAGTTCTACAGACCAGTCAGCACATGCTTACATTGAGTCCACATACACAGTTTTATAGATGTTACAGAATTCCTATAAGTTAGGGGTTGAATCTTGTAGATGCAGCTTCTTTATACAGTTTTGCCATAATGGCCAAAAAGTCTTTCATAACGATGTTTAAGCCATTAATCATAACATTTCAGTCTCTCATAGCTGGGGAACATACAAAGGAAGTTTGGTTGTTTCACCGTTAAATTCAAACACTAGTCCAAATGCAGATAAGCTATCTTCATGCTTACACACCTGGATAAGTCAGAACTAATAGAAGATGATGAATTGTCTGGCACCACTTTCAATAATACTTTAATCACCATTCCTAACTATAGCCATGTTTGTTGAAATGTAAAAGTTAGTTGACATGGCCTAAATTAATAAGAAAACATTCTGTATGAGAAGCTCCTGAGTAAAAGCAAATGGCTTATTAGTACCCTTTACAATCACAGAATAGTCTGAAAGCTTCAATGCTGATAATGAATTGAGGATAATACACAGCAGCATGTGCATTATTAATAGTTACGTATGTATGAATAGAAACTCAGCCAGACTTGTCTGAAAGTATACCTCAAGGACTGCTCCTTAATGTTGCATCTGAGGAACAGGTTCATGAAGTCGAACGTGACATTTATTATTCATTTAAGAATTGACAATAGGGAAAGTCCTATTCCTTTTAAGTATATTTACCCTTGGGTAATGGTAGTATAGATCTTTCAAAATCTCAAAGACTGTCCTTGTGACCTCGGACAGTAAGCGGCCCTAAAAATTTCAGTTATGTCAGCTGTAGATGTTATCTTTAAGTTCTTGTACTCTGAGGAATCACCTTGAGATTTCAAAGGAACAAGATCTTTTGCCAAGTTCACCATATTCACAAATTATTTGGGAACAGTAAAGTGATAATTTTTGCTGCTGCTATCAAATTATTCAGACTAATCACTTTTAAATTCAAAGTGAAAGGTTTCACTGATAATACTTAATGACTGACAAAATGACAGATGATATGATGATAAATAGAAAGGAAAGACCACTGCTTCCCAGTGGTTTCGGCGTTTTGTGGTAGACTCTGATCAAATGTACTTGCAGTGTAAACTCCACCTCTAATTTAGTTTCCTATTTCCTGTCAAAAGTGTTATCCGTGCTATCCTAAAGAAGCTCTTGAAAATTCACATTTTTCTCTGTTGAAAACAAAAAGAGATTAGAATAAAACTCTGAACCCCAAGACTTGTTCAGAAAGCACCAAACTGCATTAGCAAAATTTTCTACCATGCTCTTGGGCCACATACACTGGAGATTACTGATGCACATAGCTACACTGCAGTACAAACACATTACACTACAAACACTTTAAACTCATTCTGTCTAAAAAATGCTTTTCACTGAATACTTTCATCTTTAATTTTAATAAAATGGTCTGTATTTTACTGAAAATTTCCTTACTGCTGTTCTAAGTTTAGTTAGGGAAAGTATCAATGCCCTTTCACCATCTATTAAAGCATTAAAGAAGTCTACTTTGATTCAGGAGTTGCTATAGATCAGTAAAGTGTTTCTTTGGGAAACAGAGAACCACAAAGTCTCAACATCATTTTCCTTTTTTTTCCCTTAAGTGTCCACTGCACATTCTTTACCTACGCAACACCCTTGTTAATGAAAACTGACTGTAGGTCTAACAGACCAACCATCATGAAAAGTTTTCCAAATTCAGAGACTTTTCATGGGTCTTGAATCTCTATAGTCACCGGTATCAGGCTCTTGGGTGGCTGTTTCTTCAAAATATGAGCAAAATACAGAAAAATACACTGCATTTGGTGACTCAACTGCCATTAACAGGACTCAGGACAAGCCTTGTGTCAGTTCTTACACAGCTGTCTGCCTATCAGCTAACCCCTATTCTCAAAAGCTGGTGATATCTCTGGCTGCAAAGAGGGACATCTCTGCAGACATGAAAAAAAATCGGTAATGACTGGATGAGCACAACAAATCTCCAGCACCTACAGTTCTGACCCCTGTTATTTTTCTGGATTGATTTAATTTTACCACATTTCCAGGTAAGAAAACAGGTATTTTAACAATTATAAAGCACTATATATATGTTAATTATGGGAGAGATGAAACCAATAACAGCTACTAGTAGGGAAAAAAGGAGGTCTAGAGAAAAAAAGCAGTACAAAAATTTATGTGTTAAAGATGAGTGCTGAAAAGAGCAAGGAAAAAAATGTGCCTAAGTATGACGAAGTAAGAATGAAAAGGAAAGAATGAAAAGAAATTGTAACGAACCATACATAGCACAGAAACAATAGGCAAGAACAGAAATGCACAAAAATGTAAAAGAAGGTCAGAGATTAGAAAATTTTGATTTCTAATTCAGTTGTCACAAGCAATTGTAGATGCTAAAAGTTTAAAAGAGTCAAAAAAACCAAAGGTTGCATTCATGGAAGAAAAAATAATTTTAAGGACTACTAGATACAAGGGATTAATTCCTAGCTTTTGCATGTCTGAGCTGTAAAATGCTGGAGAAACGCAGGAGAATTTTCTGGGGAGCTGCTATTTGCAATTCCTATATTCTTACCCTTTCTCCTTGCTCCCCAGGCTATGCACTAAGCAAGTAAGCAATGAAACCACTGCCATCACTCCAGACAATTAATTAATCCTAAAGATAACAGAAACAGCCGAACACTCTTAATAGTACTGGAGTTCAGCTGCTAATCGACAGCAAAACTGGAAGACAATTATAACATATTTTGATCACTAAGATCCAACAAATCTTACAGAGAATGAGCTTATAGATTTTGTCACAAGTTCTGAAATGCAGTTGATTTAAACATTTCATATAAAGATTTTTCAATATTTCCATTTAAAACTGTTGATTTAACAATATCTAAATCTTCCAGGTGGAAACAACTGATTTTGTGAACATTTCTAGTACATTTATCCAAATTATTTGGTTTAGCAAGTTTGAAACCTATTTCAACCACATTGTTCGACTTTTATTATGTAATTTTTACAAGAAATAAAAGTGTTCGGAATTCACAGTGAGAAGTAGAATTACTGTGAAGCAAAGAAGCTACAAAACCTTCTATATTATTAACCCATCACCTTCAGTCCTGGCATTATATTAGCATCTGACCTGACATTATATTCACTAGCAGTCAACACATAGATGAAACTGTGAGGTTTTGCATGATATCAAGTAACAAATTCTTTCTGGTTGCATCTTAAGATTTTATTTCACTATAACTAAATAAGAGGAATTTTTTTTTCCACAGGATACTTCTGCTTCTCTTTCTTGGACAGGGCAGAAGAGAATTTGATCTGCATGCCTGTTCAGTCTACAGTGGGGCTACATGGGAAAGAACAGTTCTGGGTGGAAAAAGAAGCAGAAAAAGACATAGGGCTTATTGATACCCTAAATCAAGGAAGCAACTGCAGCTCTGGAAATCTCAGAAGCCAATGAATGTCTTATTCCGAAGTCAAGCCCAACCATCTATCCTTCCATAATTACCATGGACATAAGAAGATACAAGCTTCAGTTCATATGAAAGCCTAAATTAATATCAGATAGAACTAAGGATAATATTATGCAGCATTTGAATATCTAAGATGGAAATTTGAGCCCATATTTTTTTTATATTTACTTTTCAGCAGTGCAGCGCTTCATAAGTTATCTTTTAAGAGGAACACTAGCTCATATTTAATTCTCTCATCTTGAAATTCATATCTCACTGAAAAGGAACACTGTAATGCAAAGATCTGCTTGAAATATGTTATAGACCATGTGTTATGCAATGTCACCTCGAATGGTAAATAAGACGTTTACACAGCATTCTGCAAACGACTTGTACATATTAAAAAAAGAAGTCATTGGGAAAATGGAAAAACAAATCCACTGAGATTCCCATAATTAAACAGAAGAGGGAAGTAGAGGGCCAGTGTCAGTACGGTTCCAGCCGCTGGACTTCATTAGGGCTATTTTCAGATTATACTAATGAGTTAAAATATCTGGAAATTAATGCCATTTTCTGTGCAGCAAAGGTTGCACCCAAATAAGACTGAACTGAATTTGAATGAGTTAAGTGACAGAAGAGAATGGAACAAATGTTTTAAAGGCCTATAGCAATTTCCCCTGCTTATCCATCAGATATCTGAGAGAACAGTCAAGTAAGAATAATTTCATCTTTGAAGCAGGGTAGTGATGGACATTAAGAAACTGTAAGGCATTCAGCAAGT
Source organism: Rhagologus leucostigma (assembly GCA_013397725.1). Classification (NCBI taxonomy): domain Eukaryota; kingdom Metazoa; phylum Chordata; class Aves; order Passeriformes; genus Rhagologus; species Rhagologus leucostigma. The sequence goes on along the minus strand of VZTD01000986.1, from coordinate 978,294 downwards.
GTTAATCTAGAACCTAGGATAGATACTATCTAGAATATGATGAAGATCTTAAGACAGAAGTTCTAAGGGTTTTATGAAAGATGAACATTTGAGAATTCATCACCTCATAATCAATGTGGAGGAGAAATCACTTGGTGTCACCATCTGTTACAGTCATATAATGTGCCAGACACTGCACAACTGCATAATCAGTGCTGGTTCCTTTCTGATCATGTTTTCAGTCTTGAGTATAAGAGGGAAATCAGAGCAGCAAGGATGAGAATGACAATCACCATGTCAGCATGACAGGTATTACATTAAACTGCTTAATAGTTGTCTAGTTTTGAAAAATGTCTATGAACTACTTACAGACTACCAATTCATGTGGTACTCTGAGTACTGTACACTTACTATGGAAATAGCAATGAAAGAAAGTCCCTCTTTGAAAGCAAGAACGGTAGTTGAAAGCTGATGGTAACACAGTTCTAAGGCTGATTCTTTCAGACACCAGATTGTAGAAACTGCACACAATAATATACCTTTGCCTTCTGTTAGGGGTGTCCAAGTCACAGAAAATGTTTTCAAAAGGGAAAGTAGGCAGCAGTTCATTAAAGTGTTTTAAAGCAATTTTTTTTGGGTTCTTGCCAGAAGTCTTGCTTTGTTATTAAAGCCTGCCAAATTGCAAAAATTATTTTTCACAGATATTTTTAAACTCTGTAGGTGTAGTAACTCTGTTACTTGCCTTCAGTGCCTTTTCCGGGGTGTGAAAATAAAGTTGACGTTCCCTTTCATTCATGTTTTTAGGATCAAATGATTATACATAATTTTTGACCCATTGCATGGACAGTACACTTTTTGCAGCATTTTACTCAGCTTCACAGCATGAAAAGATGTAGACTGTGGAAATGGAGCTGTCAGCCCAATTTGAGAAACAGCAACAGCAGCAGAAAAACAACGAAGCCAGCTAACCCTTTAGTCCAAGGATTGAAACTACAGCAGCAGCAAATGCAACCCCTGCTGTGAGGGAACATTTCTTGTGTATTGCTTTCTTGACTCTTTCCTAGAACTGATTTTTTATACAGTGGGCTTATTCCCTATTTGATTTATAGAGAAAATAAAGTTAATAGAACTGAACCAGCAGCCTAAAAATATACTACTAGGTTTCCTTAAAAATTCTTATTTAATCACTTCTCCATATCCACACTTACTTTGTAATTTAATGTGCAGGTTTTGGAATTTCTGCCTTGAGTTCTTCCCGCTTCTCTTGAAATTACCCTTCTGATTTTTGGATCACAGTCACCGCCAGTGAAGTTCCACTGCCAGTACAAAAGCAAGGGAGGGAATATTAAATTTCACTGTCCTGTGATTGCACAGAGCAATCAATCTCCCATTCCTTAACACCAAGTGCAAAAGACTGCCCATTTTGATCATTCATTGGGAATTTTTGTGATAATGAATCAAGTCAATATCTTGCCTACTATTCCTTGTATACTGATAATATGTACAACACCTGTATGCATATACCTACAAGCTTTTGAAGTAGAAAGCATTTGAGCTGAAATATGGGTTAACTGGGTCATAACTGTTGTTTCCAGAGACTTCTTTGAGGCGCTATATAGGCTCTTCATTTTACATCTTTGAAAGGGACAGCAGTCACTCTAACAGAAAAGTTTGGTATGAGAACTAATGTATTTTCCCAATTTATAAAGTAACAGTACAGTTTTTGCTATTACTGGTGAAAATTATTCTGCTTTTCTTTCCCATACCTCTGTTTAAACTTTCTACAGCACCACAGAATTCTTTTTCCAGAAAGTGACAAAAAATTATCACGGCATCTCAATATTCTTAAATCTTTTGGACAAAAGGTGTGGGAGATCCCAACCATTCTTATTTCAGGGGAACCAGGCACACAGGAGCCCGGGAGTGCCCCAGTTCTTTTGCCACAGCACATCATAGAATCGTGGGATCACAGACTGGACTGGGTTGGAAGGAAACCTAAAGATCATCTAGTTCCAGCCTGACTGCTGTGAGCAGGGACAACTTCCACCAGAATGGGTTGCTCAAAGCCTTACCTATCCTGTTCTGTAACACCTGCAGGGATTAGAGACCCACAGCTTCTCTGGGCAAGTTGTGCCAGTATCTCACTACCCTTGCAGTAAAGAATATCTCCTTACAGCATTTGCTTGATTTTAGTGTGTGAACACAGGGACCTGCATCATGGCAGGCCCAATTCCTGCTCTGGAGAATGGTGTCCATCTACACTGGAACTCCTTTAAAATTTCTTTGCCATTTTGAGTTCAGTGACCTGCCGTGAATATAAGAAATATTATGTAAAAACTGTGATTCTTTCTTTCAAACCAACTCTTAAATTCCTTACAGGGTTGTTGTGCACCCATTCACCTGTGAAGCAGCCCTCAGTGGAGAATTTTCTGGGTCTTCTTAAAGTTGTAGAAAAGGACATGTGGTGTTTTCATGCTCAGGCTGAGCATGAAACAAGGTCTGCAGGAGACTGTTACAAGGTCCTTCACAAAAAATAGCTGCATTTTTTGTTTTGTTTTCTGATAGGAGCTAAATATCCTTACTTTTTAGTGTTGTCTTGGTGATGAATAACTCATAACATTCTTGTTTTGTGCATTCTTCTCTTAAACCTCTTGCATAATACACACAAATATGAATACATGGATCCACTACAAAATTTTCTGTTGAGCTCTCCTCCAGCAAAAAAAGCTGGGGTCAACAATGATGAGCTGTGGTAATAATACTGCTGTCACAAGGAGTACAGAAGTCTGTATCCTTTAAAGAGTCTGATTTTGTAAAGAGAAGAATATGTGTTATTAAACCAACTAAAAACATGGAAAACTACAGACACTTTGGAATTCATAAATCTCCTACAGGTCTCTGCAAAACTTCTCCCTGTAAAGGGTTTCTCTTCCTCAAAGTATGCCTATTCTCCAAAATTATATCCTCTAGCCTAATAGAATATTTCCACTGATGGTGTGTTTTAATTTGGGGACAATGTGGTATCTAGATCAGTTTATCCGCCCATATCTCCTTTCTGAGGAGTATTTTCTTTCTTTCAGCCTAGATATCCTCCAGCCTAATAAAATACTCATTTTTCCATGAGACCCCTTATATGTCTCATAGTCTTGTCGTGGATGATCAAAATTACAACACTTCCATTCCTATGAGAAGGGTAAATTCCAGAATATTCAATCTTACTTAAGCAGCAAATTGTCACGTATCAAATTTGGCAGCTTTAGCTCACTCAGAAACGGTTCTTAAAGACTAATCTGCAAAAAACTTACAAACACAAAGATGAGCGTTGTGATGGTCAGAGAAGAAACATATGTACTGGTCTATGCTCACGGTTCAGAAACTGTCAGCTATATTAATTTGTAGATAATGGGCACTCGGGGCATGGGAAGGCATGACCAAAGGGGTTTCAGCCCTGCCAGAGGCTTCATCCCTGTGGTTCCAAGCTGTGGGGCAGCCCTGGTGCCATGGGGCAAAGATGGCACCTCCAGCCCCACATATAGTGGTACTACACCAAGCAAGCTGGCCAGATCTGCTCCCCATCCGCAGGAGGCATGAGCTCAGCCTAACCCCAGAACTACAGAAATGTCTCTGCAAAGGAGGCTTCTGACTTTTAGTTTGGTCCCTTGTCCTCTAAAACTTGCAAACCTGTATTTGAAAATCAGGTTTGTTTTTAGACTTTCATTTTTTTAGATAAAACCACATTCATCTCTCTTCCTTTATGAATCCAAAATAAATAGTTAATACTGATTGGAAAGACCCAAAATTTATTTTCCTGGTTAAAAAAACTGTGCAAAGCATTTATGCAAGGCTGGCAATTTCAGCAAAATTATAGGCTTTCTCGAGGTGTATATAATTATTGACATTCCTATCTCAATTTCCACTTCAAAACTATCAGAAATAATATTCTTGTCTTTACAGAAGACTTAATATATTTCATATTGTCTTTTCTCTTCTGTGGAGAATTTTGATGCATTTTCTAAAAGAGGGTGTTTTTCACCCCCCTGAGGAAGACTTGGTCCCACATGCTCAAATCTCCTGTTCTGTAGCCAACTTCACCTCTCTGATGCTAAGCAGCTGGGGTCTTTTCCTTTAAGGGAAAAAATGTCTTTTGTCTTTAAGGACAAAAATGTCAGTTTTCCTGTCAGTTTTTCTCTGTGTCCTATATAATATCTCAGCAGAGGTACAGTCCACATGATTAGGCTCTGTAATATCAGGCTACATTCTCCTCTTGTTGCCTGTGCTGTTCGTTTATCAGGAGAAAAATTATTGACAGTAATTCTGTTTTCATTAGCTTAGCTGTCTTGTTTCATGCTCTGTTCTTTTACCAGCTGATAATACTGATACCTGTTCTGAGTGATACTCCACATTTTAATCTTCTGAACCTTGGAGTAAATATAATTGATAAAAGCAAAAGCTTACAGATGCTTTTAAACTTAATTGCAGATATTTGAGCAGAAAAAAAAGCAAATGTAGCCAAGAACTTTCTTTTATAAGCATATGTAACTCATTCTGTGAGCAGACCAGAATATTCACAAAACACATTTTCTCAGGAGTTATTTTTCAGTAATTACTTCTGTGAGACAGGAAGAAACCAAAGTTCGTGCATTTAAAGTACATGTTCTCTATGATCAACACCACAAATGCTGGTCCACAGTTCGAAAGAGTAGGCTTCTAGAACTGTGTAGAACCTACTGTAAGATTGTAACCTTGTTTAGTATAAAGTGTCAAAAGATCCCTATAATTTGCTTTTTAGGGTACCACAGGATACAAGAATGAATTAAAAATAACAGTCCATCTCAACTGCATAATTAATTCTTCACAAACCAATAACTAATGGGACATAATGACTCTTTAATTTTCTCTTTTAGCTGAAGTTCATGGAGGAAATAAAATTATGCTATGTACTATCCACAGAGTATTGAATATACTTCTCTTTTCAAAGACTCTTAACTCTTAATTTTTCCTGTGTTTGTCTCTATGTGATATGTGATGTTGACCTATGTGAGGCTTTTAGAACATCTATAGTAAAAACTGTAAGATCAAAGTGGGAAAAAGAGTTCACAGCCACACCCATACACCTCTAATTCTCATACCTTTGCATTAGATGCTCTTGCTGAAACAAAACAAAACACACAACAAAAGTGCAAGAAAAACTGCTAATGCTGGCTATGATCTTTCCTCCTCAGCCTTAGGCTTGCTTGAACCTTAAGTAATAACAAGCTTCTCAAGTTTGCCTCACTGTAAGGACTTTGAAGTAAGTATATTGCTGTGCTCTTCATAATTCAGCTACTGTGATTAAAACAATCCCTTCAAACTGGCCTGAAGATTCTGGAATCTATTTATTCTTGCCCGCTCTTAATTTGCTCTCACTTGCCCCTCCAAAAGTGATCAGAAAGCTGTCTACTCCACTTTGATGTGGAGTCCCAATGCATTAAGGTAAGAGGGGTAAGAGAGGTCTCCTGAATTAGTCAGACGGTGGGAGGAAACTGAGGGAGGACACGGGAGGATTATTAACAAATAAGTGACTGAACTTGTATCTTCACTGGGAGAAGGATCTGTTAATGTGATCAAACACAATCACTGAGGTCCAAAGCATACACTTCCAGGCTTGACAGCTACTCTGGGCTCGTGGTTCAGCCAGGCACAGAGAGCCCTCCGTTTGAACCCAAGTGAGGACTGAGGCAGTTTTGAAACTAACAGCACCAGAAACAGGCAGAACTAAAGCCAGAATCCCAAGGGGACTAATCCTTCTCCAAGATTAAATGGTACTGTAGTAATGAGTTTTAAATTTTTCTATTTCCTCAACTCTGTAAGAAAATTCCCATGAAATAGGTGACAGTGCTGGGACTGAAAATTGATGTGCTGACAGAAGGGTGCATTATGAAAAAGACAAGGTCAAGGGAAGAACATTTGAGTAAGCCTTTTTAACATACACTTCTATTTCTCCACATCTTCACGTTTTTATCTTACACTGTCTATTTTTTTTCCAGCAGCACAAAATAGCCATTGGCATTAAGAAACTATTCTCAGACTAAGTAATAGTTTTGCTGCTGATGTACTAATAATTAATTCTGTGAAGCAGTTCAGTGAAAATTAATTGCAATCTGTGCTGTGGGCTGCCACCAAAGTATGCAGATTCTAATGCTATTTTATTATTTTCTACTACTTGTGCTTTGGGAGGCTTCAAACATCAAGCTGTATCTTAACTAGGTACTTGCTGGGAAAGTAATGCTGGGTTTTCACTTAATGATGAGACTTAATCACTAATGACTCTGTATTGACACTGTCTCTTTATATTTGCAAGTATTTAATTGCTTCTGAAAGAATTAATTCCTCTAACGGATCAATAAATAATACACAATGAAGCAATTTTTCAACTCTCATTCAAATAATCAAAGAGAAGCAGTCTTGGACAAGATCTTTATCCCACACCTAAATTATCTTTTTATATGCAAAATACAAACCAATGTTCAAGCTACTGTTCTGCACCATTAGTAAGACTTTTCCACTCCAGAATGGTAGGTAATTTTCTTGCCAAATTGTTTATCAGGAAGAATTTGAATAAGGAAAGTGATTGCCCAGCCTAATATTCAAACTGTTATCTAAATATTAAATAGTAAGTACAATTACTTATTTTCACTGAAGTGAAAGAATCTGTTTTTTAACCTAATTAAAAGGACAAAAGTTCAGACTAAGAAAAGATGAATTTGTCAAAAATCTAATCTTAAAAATTATCATAATATTGTACTTTGTTAGGTGAATTATATTAATTTATCTGATGATATCAAAATATTGAGTGAAATCACATAGGAAAAAGAACCACAGAAATATAAACAACCTATGATAATGACAGAGGTCTTCAATCCTAACTAGTTTATAAGTGTAGTGCTTTTAATCTCCAGTTGAGCAACTGTTTAAAGATGTCATTGGAAAGCTTTCTCAGAAATATAGCATTAATATTCTTTCAACCCAATTAGTTCTTATGACTCATTTTTATTAGACTAGACTAAGGCACTGGGTTTTTTCGAAGACATTCTTTTCTTGACAAAGAGTCCCAATAGTATAAGTAACATAATTTTTCAGTAAAAAAATTACCAAAAGTATCTAGAAGAAAAAAGTATAAAAGAAGAAGGAAAAAAACGATTGAAGTACTATGAACTCCTTTATCTTTTTTTTCTTTTTGTATATTTTTTTTATTTAATTCAATGAATGCAACCAGTCACCATCATTATTTTACAGGGTTTTCTTCTATTAAGGCAAATGTCCTTGTTCCTAAGAGCAATTCAAATTATGTGTGTTCATCTGAGAAGAGATATGTGTTAATATGGTTGATGAACATGTCCAAACCTCACTCTCCAAAGAGCAAATAAATCAAGTATCTTTTACAACTGCCATTTAAAATGAAACTAGCACATGTAACACACCTCGTGAAATCCATCCTTGAATAGATCCATTCTTTCCATCCTTGGTAAAATGCAAAAGCTGTTTGGACATAGTCCTGGGTAATCTGCCATAGGTGACACTGCTTGAGCAAAGTGGGATTAGGACCAAATGACACCCAGACACCCCTTCCAACCTCAGCCATTCTGGGATTCTGTGAAATTAGGCTCAAATGCATTTATTTGTTTACTCAGTATCTCATGTAGTATCACAAGTAAATGATATGGATAATTTTCTGTGAAAGTTTTTACATGTTTCATTTCAATTGTTGGAGGGGGAGCATTTTTAACATTTATTTCAGACTGAAAGTGATGAGGACACGTGAAATAAACTATTATTTGGGATCACCTGATTCTCACTGCTTATAAACAGTTCTGATAGGTATCTTAGTCTTGAAGGTATTTTCTAGGTTACTAAAGCTAGATAATAGGATTCATAACCTAATTTAATGTTTTTTGGGTCAAAAATTCTACCATGTTAAACAATCAAGTGAGTACTATATATCTTTTGTCAAAGAAGGTGGCAGGAGCAATGAGACAGTGTGAGCACTAGAGATGTTTGTACTTTTACTGTAAACCTCTGTTGCAAGGTAAGATCCATATGACTTTTCTTTCTACAGCTAAATCTTGCAGTCAAATTCCAAAAATGTCTGCCTACTTTCTGATACCTTGTTTCAGCAATTGTTAAGATAAGAATCTGAATTTGCCTCAGAATGAAATAGGATAATTAAGTAACATGGTCTGGAATTCACAGGAAACACGTGCTTTGGAACTGATGGGCAGTCTTCACATGAACATTTAGGAGAAGGGCTTCTCTGAAATGTTTTGGATGTGTTAGGCACCTGGACCTCCGAGTTCAGTATATGTGTGAGATTGTAGTCTATATCACGGAACTGCCTTTTTGATAAGGGCTTTCTTTTGCATGGGGGTGATAGGGAATGTACGCTATTGTCTTTACAAACAATTTGATGGGTGAAGGTACGGATGTTAACGTTTTTGAAACGGGTCTTCTTGTCTCTACCAGCTTTGGGCAGCAGGTTTGTTACAGAGCCCAGACAGCTTGACTGCTGAAATAGACAAGTGGGAGTTTCTGAACTTTGGGGTAAAATGACGGGTTCGAGAGGCATATGTGGTAGGCCGTTCGGGCAGGCTGAACCTTCCTAGTACCTCAGCTACTGGGGAAAGGAAGAGGGCAACATGTGGCCGGGAGTTTAGGGTAAAAGGAGGCTGCGCCCTCTGAAACCTCGAGAGAGAAAACCCCGCAGGCGTGTGCCCCAGTGGACTCTCTCCCTTTGTTTGAATAAAGTTGCAGGACTCCTCTGTCTCCTTTATGGACACTGGCTTTTCACAGGGTGATTGTACAGTACGAGGGTATCTGGCTTTCCCCTTGTAAAGTCATATTGTCAGCTGCAGCCTCTCAGTTCCAGGTAATTTTACCAGCATCCCAGCAGCCCTTTAGTTTACACATCTAAATCTCATCTAAAAGACTTGACCAGAGTCAAAGTTCTCATCTATACTCTTTTAGTCAAAGGATGATCTATTACCATTATGTATGAAAAATATCTAAGCAGGACAGAGGGGATTTCAATCTTTATGTTCCTAGGGTTTTTTAAGACAAGACAACAAAGTTTTAATAAAACTTTCTTGGTTGTGAATTTGTATGGATGATTGTAGTTTGAAATATTTTGTAATAAAATGGACTGAAATAAAGAAATGTAAAAACTTCTCAGAATTCCAGATAATAATTCAGAATATCACTTATGTCACATTTTATGCAAAAGAGTGTCTCAGAAAATGTCAGAAACATGCCATATGTTTTCTGTTCCAATTAACAGAAAATACCTTACAATCCTGCAGTCACCAAAGTGAGATTTATTGCAATTCAAAGGCAGACATGATCCTTCATACCAGTTAAAACTGTTGCGCTACTGTTATAGAGTAAAACATGGCTCCATCCCTTTAAATATAAAAGTATCTGAAAACATTTTTAAGACCTGAGGTGTAAATTAATGGTTCTGTAGACCATTAATTCAACGTGGCACTTAGTGACATGGTTTAGTGGGGAACACGGTGGTGCCAGGCTTATGGTTGGACTCAACGATCCTATAGGTCTTCTTCAACTTAAGTGATTCTGTAGTTTTACTACTATTTTTAAATGTGAATAAGAGAATATATGTCCTTAAATAATTCAGAAACAAATTGTCCTTGTTCCAGACAGGACAGGTTAATTTTTGCAGTACCTGGGAGAGGGCATGGCCAGGACCTGCAGATTATTATATACCACCTCACGTCATTGCCGGGGTGGGGGGAAGGGAGTCTCTTCCGAGGAGAAGGGATTCCTTCCAGTCAAGAAAATATGGAGGAGGGAGGTGTCGGTGTTGTTTATTGCTGGGAGATTTTTGTGTGAATAGTTCCTTTCCCGCAACCTCTCTCTTTAGTACTGTTGCTGTTACTCTTTGTTTTCTTATCTCATTGCTATTTTCAGCAAATTGTCCTTATCTCAACCTGTGATCTTTGCCTTTTGTGCCTCCAGTTCTCCTCTCCAGCCCGAGGAAGGGGTGGCGGAAGTGGGGAGTGAGCGGGACATGTGTTTTAGTGGGAGAGTTAAATTGGACGATAACATTCCTAAACCACCACACAAATCCTACTGAATTTTATGAGGGCTTGGGCTGGCACTGAAGTGTGCTTGTAAGCTGCAAACTTACTACATCTGATACTTAAAACCCTTGTGATTTAAAAAAAAAAATTAGTAAAATGGCAACACATTATCAAGCACACAGAAATATGCAGAGAATCAAACATTATGAAAGCCTTCATCCTGCAAATGTTCTTAAACATCAGTTTCACTTTCAATTTTCAGACATATGGACTCAGTGCCTGTTTCTTCTCTAGAGTTAATGTTTCTATCAGACAGGAATCTTACACTTCCTGAGTCTTTATGAATCTTACACTTTCATCTCCTGTGAGTAAAACATCAAGGGAAGATAAAAAGAACAGAAGAGAGTAATATTTATCAACACCTGAATTTTTTTCAAGTTAGTAGTCATATCATGTTTGTTCAAACACTTATGCGGTATCTGTACTGTCTTAACATGCTTCAGGAGAAAACTTCCCTGTTTTCCACTTTCAAAAGTCTCAGTCACTGAAATATAAGCTAACATAAGTTGACTCAAAATCTGGTGATTCTTTGCTTCCAGAATGTCCGTATGGTGCAAATTCCATATTCGGTGTTTCTATATTTGGGCAAGTATATTCTGCAAATTATTAGAGGTTCTAAGGGTAAGAGAACAATTTGTGTTTCAAATAAATTTGCAGTAAAAGCACCTGTAGCTTCACATAATTTTATTATTTAAAAGATCTGTGAAACATTTCTACTTAAAGTCAACCTTGCATACTGCAAGTGCTTTCATATCAAATTTATCCTCTTCCATGTGCCATGATTTCCCAGTAAAATTTCATAGTTAAAACTTTGACCTCCTTAGACTTTTTGATAATTGCTAGATGTAATTTCAAATAATTTGTTAGTTTAAGTTTTACACAAAAATTCAGTGCCACTCTCCCCAAACATCCTGTCAAGTAAGAAGTAAGGACAAGTAAACCTAGGGGGTGGGAGACACAGTGAGGAAAATGTGAGGGACTGCTGATTTTGCAGGTGTCTGGAGTTATATTTTGGTGTAAGAAGCAGAGAAAATGTTCGGGGAGACAGATGGATATAATAGAATAAAGTTTTTACCTTTCTATGAGTCTTTTTCAGCTCTTGAGGTGAGGCAATATTCTCTTTCACTCTGAAGTGTTTTGTAGTAGAAACACAAAAAAAACTGGAAAATTTATCCTCAGGATCTGTAGACAAGAACAAGCATGATGGCAGCCTGAGTGTTTAAAGAGCTAAACCTTTAAATGTCACTTTAGACACCTTCTGAACACTTGCTTTTTATTATTTTTCCTTGGAAACGCCATGGAGTAGTCACAGTCCCGTTTTGCTGGCAGTGCATGAAAACCTGCCAAAGTGACAGGCCCACAACAGAAATCTGCTGTCCTCAAGGTGGCCTGTGCTTCTCCAGCCTGCAGTCACACATGTTCAAGGACCAGGTCCTTATCTGATCAAATCAACTTAATGCTTCCACAGTAAACATGTTATTTTTATTTATATCAGAAGGAAGGACTTCTGTGGGTAAGGAGAAATAGAGAATAATGTGAGAAAAGAATATAATTTGAGGAATTGCAAATGTGGTTACAGAGGCAGATTTCCTTGCAGCGGAGTTTCTTAGAGATTTGCAAGGCATCTTTGAATATTACATTTTGAAAAAATGAGAGAGGAAATCAGTTGGAGACATAAAACATATTTTTGCAATATTCTTTGTCAGAAAAATATAGACTTGATCTCTTTCTGAAGATCTTACATTGAGAAGCTGCATTGTTAGCAAAAGTCTCATGCTCAGCAGCAGTATTTGTAAGTAGCAATTTGGACAACAGATTTTCTTTCCATTCCTTGTACATTTCCTTAAGTAGAGATTTATCTAAAAGCCATTTTTGGACATTGTCCCGGAGCACGAGCTTCCTAATTTGTCTCTGAAAAATAGCACCAATAGCTTCACTACACCTCTCATATATTAAACACATTCAAGCATTCCCCAAATTTCAGTGGTGATAAGTGAAACTAATGACCACAAATGGATTTGCTTGACTTGATTGCAGAAGTTAATTTTAGAGGTTGAGAACATTAATCTCTTACTTCAATGAGCATTTAAAAGCATGGAACATAATGACTTTCCTGTGCATTGCTTTTAGTACATTGCCGAATATTAAAAATAATTTTATTGGATAATAACATGTCTCTGCTATCAAGAAAAGTGACCCAGACTAGAAATGTTTCTATTTAACATAATAGATTTCCCACAATCATACTTTCTTCAAAAGTCGTCATCAAAGGACTGGTGTTTCTCACACTAGACTACTTCCAGTACATAACTGAACCAAACTTGAAGGAAATAAAGCATAATTTTCTTATGAGTCAATAATCAGGACTAACTGGTGCAGATTAAATTGTTTCTTTTAGAGACCTACCTTGCGGGAAAAAAATTTAAATAAATTTTTAAATTTCTCTTATTTCCTCAACCTGTTTCCTAGTGAGTTACCAGACCCACAGTTACAGCTCACTTCAGGGAACAGCCAGTTTGGCAGTAGCCACTATATCTGCTTTTACAGACAAGAATGCAGCAATATTTTAGATATCAAAATTAAAGTGCTGCAGTTGGGCCACAAAGAAAGATGCTTGTATACTAACACAGTTCATACAGAATTCTGTATTCATTCTCTCATTTTCATAAGGTCTATGAACCAAAACTATTAGTTGAATTAGGATAATATAAGCAGTGGAATAAATATTTTAGGAGAAATCAAAGAAGTCTGTTGAACTTTGATGAAACCTTTATCATCCTAATGAGTTCTGTTACTCGAAGCTGCCACAGGCCAGCTGTGACACCAGATTCTCATGCAGCAGTTTCTTCACATGCGTGAGAGATTGTGATTAGACTTCAGGTGTAGTCAGGCACGTAAAATGTGATCAGCAGCTTCTAGGCCTCATATTCTGTCCGTATCTACTAATTCGTCCCACATCCATGTTCAGTGTGCTGTAAAGGTGATGAACGGAATGTGACTGTCCTTAGAGCCCACAATCTCACTGCAGGACCCTCCTGTAATGCATGCATAACATATCCCAGTGCCTAGAGTTGCTGTTGCAAATTTCTAAGCACTGTGATTTTCCTTTCATCTTTTACTCACAAAGTGTTTATTGGTTAATTTCTAGACAATTACTTCAGACAACTCAATGTCTCATTGCTAACTATGAGGCTTGGAGAAGGAGAATTGATCATGCAGCATACTTCCAACACGCTGAAGAAAAGATTTCCTTGATTGCTTTTTGTAGGTGTGTTCCTTGCCTTGTTTAAATTATGCAAATAAACAGGAATTCTGTTAATGAACAAGGTACATCTTTAATTTCATTATTATCTGCTTGCAGATTTGTAGTCTATCTTTAGTTCAATTTTCACACAAAAGAAGTTTTTAATAACAGCAATTAATTCATATATACCTTTTTGGAAATAAATGTCAAAACATTTTTTATCCTGCTGTGTAGTGGAGCACAGAAGTGACATGAAGTAACTTGGCCAGTGTCATACAACAGGTATGTCAAGTCCTATCTTTTGCAACATTTTGGCTCAGCTTCCTCTTCAAGCAGTTTCTGCACAGCACTGAACATAGTTCTCTAAACTAAAACATTTATTTGTGCATGGAGGAGAAATGGATCAAAAGTATGTGCAATAACACCATGAGTGAATTATCACCGTAATATACATATGAATAAATCTAGCTTTCCATTGTGTCTAAAAAGGAAATTCTTTGTGGAAGTGTACAGTGATGCAAATTTCAGGATATCAATCTCAGAATTTTTATTTTTAGTTCTAACTGGAGTTTATTAATCAACGTATTCAGTATGTCAATAAATACTCTAGGAAAAATTTTAATGTCGTGCAACAATCTGGAGATTTATTTCTAATGCTCTGATACATTTGTTCAAAGGTTTTGTAAGGAGCTGTGATGAGTCAGATGGTCTCCATGAGCAGAACTGTTAGAAAAGTTGAAAACTATTTCAGCTGGTTTTAACACGGTGAGTTAACTTTGGCTAAAGGCCAAACTCCCACTTGGCTGCTCTCTCCCTCCTCCTACTCAGCAGGATGAGGAGAAAATAGAATAAGAAAGACTGTAATGAGATAAAAACAGGGACATCACTAACCAATGACTGACTTGGGGAAAATAAATTTAATTTATTGCCCATTAAAATAGATTCAAATAGTAAGTAACAAAGACAAATATTGAAACATCACTGTTTCTCCCCACTTGTCTATGTTCAACTTCACACCTTCACTATGCATATGAGCTCTGGAAAATTTCAAGCAACTCAGTTCAAAGAAAGAATCCTTCTGTAATGCTAATAATTCCTCTTGTGTTTATTACATAACTTCTAGTAATTTAGTCTCTATCACATGACCTTGATAGAATCACAGTTTCATAGAATAAGCTTATTTGGAAGGCACCTACACGGAACATCTAGCCCAGTTCCTGGCCCTGCACAGAGGAACCTGAAGAATCACACCATGTGCCTGAAAGCATTGTCCAAACACTTCCTGAACCTCATTTCTCTCTGTAATATGTTAGGCTATAAGATAATCGGTACTCTCACCTAAGGAACATATCTGGTTTTTTTCCCCATTCTAGGGTGATGTTTTCCCAGATTTGATCAAACTTTAAAGAGTTTCTTAAATTAAAGCGAACTTTGAAATTCAAGTGCATAACTGTAACTGCAGTTAATGGACACCATTTGCAGCACTGTAAACAGAGCTACCATGAAAGCAGAACTATTGAGTTACAGACAGATGGTGTCTGAAATTCTGTATTCATTGTGCTAGTTACCAGCAATTTTATAGTTTTTTTCCTGGATATAATAACAGCTATATGTTAGTAAAATTGCAGTTTTGTGATTTGCCTTGACATCTATGTTACCTAGCGGGTTTTGGATTTTTTAACTTTCTAGCACTGAGCATCTGTGTTACCTTGGAGTCTCAGGTTTCAAGGCATAAAAAGTAAGGATCTTGTCCTCATTAATTCAGGGAAAAACTTCAGAGTACAATCCCATAAAAGGTAAATTAAAAAAAATAAACAAAGATAGAACCCCATCTGAACCCAAACTGATTTGTAAGACAATTTAGCAGCTTTAAAAAGCTTTGGGGACTGGCAATGTTAGATGCAGGCTTCCACAGTACAGATGTATTGTCTTTTTTAATTTTTTTTTTTTTTTTTATTGTTTGGGGGAGAAATTATGATTTCATCTGATTTAAGACATGTTAGGTAGAAAAAAGGACTTCTGAAACTTGAGTAACTATTCAAGACTCTAAGTGAAATAATGATGCCAGCGGCCGAAATTGAGAAGGGTGAAAGCTTGAAAAGAAGAGTAAGAGATTTATCTCTGGAAGAGTTATTCTTTGAGGAGGTTCAGCAGGTAATGTCAGACAGAAAAGAAAGATTTTTTTCCAAAGAAGATGATAAAACCCCTAGAATTCTGAAGAAATTGGTCGTTACTGCAAAATACGGCAAATTATACATCATATATTTTCTCTGAATTTTATTGTACATTAAAACATATGCTATATATGTAGTTGCAATATATCAATTATGTTTAAACAGTTTGGTGACTTCTATAATTCATAAGTCTTTTGACCAAAATATTGCTGAAAATGTATATAAGAATAGAGTCAAAGCACTAGTTAAATTTTAGATGAAATTTACTAAAGAGTTGGCTAGGTTGTTCAATAAGCACTTTCAGTAAACATAAACTGGCTCAGATATTGGAAAAAGCATTCCTTACCACCACTAAAAACATGCTCCTATTCTCATTCCTCCCATCCTTATACCAGCACAAATGATTGGGTGTGCATACGCAGTGTACGGCGAGAAAGCTGCACAGATAAAAATGGAAAGAAGGAGGAGAAGCAAAGGAAGCATTTTCTGTCAGATCAGATCCTGCATCCAGTTCACTACTTTGACACATGAACAATTTTTGGACACAATCGAGCCTTGAGAGCAGGAAGCATACAGGTAAGGACTGAGAAGGACTTCTCTGATGGAAGTGGTGACCTGTAATTGCTGAAATGGCTGCTGAGAAATTCCCATGTGAGAAGTGCCAGAATCAGATTGGGTTATAAGCTTCCTGTGCTGGCTCAAATATTTTCTAAAATGACAGGCTGAGATTTTATTAGCAGCATTTATTTGTTGCAGGATTATATTAGCAAGTAAATCAGACAAACATGCAGTAAAGATCAGAATGGATAATCTTACAATAATCTTATTTTTTTTTACAGTTAGATTTCTTTTCTGCTATGTTGCAGGTTTCCTTCTTATACTTTAGCCTGGATTCCATGATTTTCATCTATTCAATGATACTCCCATCTTAGGATCTATACCTGGTCATACACAGAAAGGATTAAATGAAGTGTTATCTTAGGCCATTTACACTGAGATGTGGGTTAGTCTAGACTCATTATAGTTCATTCTGCTATATGAAGAATGATGTTTGCTGTGGGGCTTCCTGGAGCTGAAGTACTTCTTTAAGTCTATTTTTCACTACTGGTAGAATAGCTGAGACTTTTTAGGCGAATTTAAAAGAGGATTTAAAATAAAAACTTGGTTCCAGGTTCCCATTCTTAAGAAGTCACACAGGACGTACTATTCTGCTTTTTATAGAGGTTTTGTTTTAAGAGACATAAAGCCATTTTCAAAATACTTCAAAATATACAATGCTTCCATACTGGTGGAGTCTGATTTCAATATCTTTCAGGCTTAGGATAAAAATAAAATCACATTTTATCTGAGGGACAAGGCCTCCTCATATAAAATAATGTCCATGCATATATTTAGAGGTAAAGATGCAGCGTAGCCCTTTAAGAAGAGTGAGTACAGCTTGTTCTCTGATGATGTATGAAGCTGGGAGAAAGAATTGTATCTGCTCTTTTGGCAGTAAAGCACCATGTTTTAATACTGTCGTATTTCAAGTCGATAACGCATACAACTGAGTATGCATAGTATGTAGGTCTGCAAGTGAGTAGGTGAGGAGTGGTTTTGTGTCCTTTGCTATAACATCGACACAAGGACAGCTGCAGCTTGGCCCCCCCCAGGAGTTCTGGAGATTAACTATCCACTGGTCTTAGAGACAGCTATATCAGCTGCAACATAGATTTTCTGGTTTGAAGCTTAAATATATAGACAATAAAAGTGCTGGGGAATAGATGTGCTAAAGCAGAGCAGCAGTAGTTCTCAAGGTATTAAACAGAGAATTTGGTGCTTGCAATTAAAAAAAAAAGCAAGCAACAGAAAGAGTATCTAGGGTTTGCAAACTAAATTTCCAATCTATCACAGGAATTTCATTTCATAATGTGGAAAATTATAGCCCTAATAATCTTCCATTAATCACATTTTAATAGAAAGAAATAATGATAGCTTCATGAAACTGTGTCTGGTTCATGTATATTTTAGTTCTTCCAGGGCTGATAAATGCTTATATCTTTTATGAGCAACGGGTAGCTGCTGGAATGGGTACTGACCCTCTGATACCAGAACAACTAACCCATTCATCCAGATGTTTGCTTTCCACTGAGGAAAGGAACCATCCACCTCATTCTTCTGACTACTGTCATTTGGCCATTCCTCACACCAAATCAGCCTTTGGTTGAAAGGTACCTCCATTAGCATCTATGCCAACCCCCTTCTCAGAACAGGTCTAATTTTATCAGGTTCCTCCAGGCTAAGTGCAGTCCTGAACACCTTGGAGGCTGGGGAGTCCACAACATCCGAGGCCAACCTGACCCTTTTGGTAAAAAGGTTTCTTTATATCTAAATGGAGTTTTTAATGTTCCAATCTGTGCCTGTTGCCTCTCATCCCACAGTTGTGTACCTCCAAGGAGAGTCTGACTGCTTCTTCTCTCTATCATCCCATCCGGGATTTGTAGGCAGCAGCAGGGTCTCCCCAGAGACTTTCTCTTCTCCAGGCTGGATAAAACCAGTTTTTTCTGTTGCTCCCAGTAGATCCCATTCTTCAGCCACACAGCCACCATGCAGGAGCCACCCCTGTGAGTAGCAGCCTTGACAGCTGTGCCCATCCTGCCTGTGACGATCAGATAAAAAGGTGGTTGAATGCATAGGGAGGAGAACAAATTGGACGTATGGCCCTTTGCTAGATCAGCCTCCTCTCACAGAAAAACTAATGGCTTTGAAATTTTATGTCAAGTCTTGCATTTATTTCTGGTGAGAATAATGAAAACTTGTTCCTCTGGCAGTTAGACAACAGTAAGTGAAATTACAGTATTCCTTGAACTGACTAAACTTCTTGTGTTTAAAAAAAAAAAAGGTGGGGTCAGAACGGAAGAATTGCGCATATTTGCAGAATTCTAGCCATTTGTCAAAGGATTTTGCTAAACACAGCTAACTTTGGGCTGATCTTGCTGTGATAGATGAGCTATAACTTGGAAAAATAAGGCTTGACTTTTTTAATCAGTAAAAATATGAGTTATAAGAAAAAATTTCAAAATAAAGATTTTTGAATGAGCTTTATATTACACTTGAAGAAGGGCATTTTTGTGTATATGAGGAAGGTAGATTAGTTATAAAACTATTTTTAAAATTCTGCTGACTACATTTAAATTTATAATGTCTCTTGGAATTAAAGTATAAATATTTATGAATTAATGTTATTAATTTCTGTAACAAGTCAGATTTTATTTGAATATTTCTGAAGTAAAACTATTTCCTTGGATAATGGAATCCAAATAATTAAATAAAAATACTCATTTATAATAAATATCTAACATGAGAGTTTGCAAATAGTTGTTTCCTTTGGTTTTTATCCTCTCTTAATACCTGTCATAATAAGATGGGAGCTGAAAAAGGTCATTTGTAGTATGACAAAGCTGTTCAACTGGTGAACTAAGCCCCTAAATTATATGGAATATTAGAATAATTTTTTGTCTGAACAAATCAAGTTTAATCCCCCCAAAGGGGCTGACTTTCTAGACATTAAATAAAACCAAAGGAAATATCTTTAGAACTTGAATCAGTCTTTTAATCTATTGTACTGAAACTAATGGCAAATAATTTTTTAAAATATCCTTTTTATGGACTATTTTTGTCTGTGTAATAGGCTAAATTCTATGGAAGAAATCTTCAGAGGACTATTACCAAGCACCAGAAATTTACAATTGATTCATTACTAAATTAGAACTTAATGGCTATTAGAAGTTAGCTAATACTACATTAATCCTTGTTCATAGAAGATATTTAATTACATATAACTGAAAGCTGTTTATATCCACTGATACAGGAAGTTCATACAATACTAGAGGATAAAATGCAATTGGTTTCAGAGTCTTTCTAGTTCACATACCTGTGATGCATAAGTTATATATTATTGACAAAGTTAAAAATACAAAGCAGCAGTTTTAGACAGTAGCCAAATTTTCCAATATTTCTGTCTGAGGCCTCTTCTGTATACAAAATAGACCAAAAAAATAGGCTTAAAAATGAAAATTTACAGACAACATTTTGAGGGTGTGGGGGGAGTTAAAAAAAAGTAAATAGGTAAATACACACATGTACATTTTCCCCAGAAGAAAGAGGAAAATAAACAAAAATACACAATGAAAAAATCTTCCTGTGCTGGAAAAACAAAACATGTTGAGATTTGTTTGTTTGTTTGTTTTACCTGGAGGTTTTTTTTGTTTTGGTTTGGTTTTTTTAATGTAGCCATTTTCCTAGGAAAAAACTTGTTTCCTATAGGAAGTAATTTTAATAGGAATATTTGTCTTTATTAACTTGAAGTGGCAAAAGCTTCCATTTTATAGACAAACATTGGCAGATCATGAAAAAAGATTACATTTTTTTTTTTTTTTTACAAAACCACCCAATACGTGTGGTTCACCCCACGGTGGTTCAGAAGGTGGCACTGTTCTCCCTGTCGACTTTAAATGCTTGTGTGGCATATTGGAACAGGGAACAGCTGTCATTTAATGAAGTTATATGAATTCCTTCCCTGTCCATTAGTGCATATATCAAGCAAATGGAAAAATAAAATGTATGTTACCACTTTTTTTATTACTCACTGATATGAGTCAAGTAATATCCTATTACAATTCCAATTGTGTCTCTTACCTGCCTCTCTGTGTTTATAGTATGTAAATAACCCCTTTTCACACGATGGAATTACAGACTACAGAATTTCATTATGAATATCTCTTTTTAATTGTTTTTCTCATCGTCAGACACTTGTTTTATGGTCTATTATATTCATTCTGCCCACAAGTATACGCCAAATACAGTAAAGAGAGTAGGCAGTGATTACCTCTTAACTTACCCATGTAAATTATCTTTTTTCTCAAATAAAGAAAAGAATATTTACAGTTTTCAGAAAAGAAAAATATCCACTTTCTAGCTGTAATGCATTAACTGAAAAACTGTAAAATAACAGATGTCAGTGCAGATTGGATTTATTTTTCCAATATGCTTTCAAATGAATGAATGTGAAACTGTTAATACTTGTTGTATCTCAGAAAGTTGGTTATATTTACATGATTTTAATGTCTGTTTTTTTTAATGTTAGAACTACAGTCATGTATGTGGGAGGTAACTGGCACTTTCCCAAAAGAGGCTAGCTGTATGAGCTTGTCATTTAGGATGACAGCTGTCTTTTCTTTCCTATTTATTTTGTGATTTCATAAACCAAATCTTTTTTTTTTTTTTGCACAGGTAGATACTGAATGCATATTTCTACTCACAGTAGAACTCAATAGTCAGATTGAGTCTAACAATGCTATACGGGCAATCAGGTCTAACAGCACTCTGTGGGCAATGAAAAAGGGTATCCTTTTCTAGGAAGAAAGGCATTCTAGTCTCTGACAGCGGTGTTTCTTGTATTGTTGTTGAAGCTGTACAGAAACATTTTCTTCTTGATGCAGATAAAGAAATACATTCATTCATGGTTCATTACTTGTAGGCATCTTGAGAATGTGATAAAATGAGATACACTAATAAACCAATCTGCAGAGTTTACGGTCAGGAAAACCAACATTGTAATGTTATTGTCCTATTACTCTGAATCTACACTCCTGGATGCTGTGGAGTCATATATACTTACATTAATGACAAAGACTTTTCTCTTTTCGCTTCTATGTTATAGTATCAACACAGTTATGGAAGAATGAGCTGAGCTGGCCTGCAGGTTTTCTTCTACATCAACCACACTGTCAGCTTAGCTCTGTCTGCAGAGTCCTCATTAGAAAGGGGAGTGGAAGGAATGAACAGATTGCTTTTTTCAGATTCCAGATGGAGTTTGTAAATCTGACAGGTGAAGAAGAGAAATGAGTTGGAAAGAAAAATTTTCATACTTGTGAAATTACAAAAATCTGTCTAGAAATTCTTGAGAAAATGAATATAAGACAAAATGGGGCTGTAAATTATACCTTTCCTGAGTATAACAGCATCTGAAGGGTTAATCATTCAAAAATGATTGTAACTGACACGCAGATAATCTGCAATTGGAAATATCTCAGATGAATACCAGCTGAGATCCTTGTCCATGAACAGATTACTTTACATAAAGACTTGTGCTATTAGGCATTTCATCTGAACCTAATTTTCTTGTAACTTCCATGTATAAAATGTTTCTCTGCTATAGAAATATGAATCTCACTGATACAGCTTATTTGCTTGTTTTTAAGTTCAGTCATCTAATGTGTTTTAGGGCATCAAATAACTTTACAAGGGCCACATAGAACAACAGACTTTTTGCTTTGGTTCACCTAAATTCTTAAGATTTTACACAGCTTAATGTGCTGGGTTCCCTTGTGACCTTGCAAGCATGAGGCTGCAATTTTCCAGATATGGGTATTAAACTATGCCACACAGGTGTCTAACCAGGTAGCTCTCTAGCTTCAGGTCAATACTTATCTGCTCGCTTGCTTCATATCTGACTGTGCTGCTTATTCGAAATACATCAGGCTTAAATAAATACAGCAGTTAGTTTATATGGAATCATACTTGCCATTTTGCACATTTGCAGATATTGCAGGCAATGGAAAAGAAGTCAGCTTGAAAGCTTAAAGGCTAAGGTTTATACTACAAGCCACTAAATTACTGTATTTCCCCAAAATATATGAAAAGTAAAAGGTAAGGAAAGAGCATGGAAAAAACCAATTAACATGTGATAATGAAATATATGACTGAAACCCAAATTTTCCTTATCAGTGTGAATAAGTATGTGGATATATCTGATTTGTCTCTGCAAATCCAAGCTAAGCAGCTATGCAAAACTACTGGCAGCAGCAGGTAGAGATGAGATAGAAACTATTATATATAAATAAACAAATAACTAAATAATACAGACTATATGCACAAATATACATACTTCCAGATTACAGTGTGTCATGATAGAGCCTTTAGCTGGCTTGTAAGCCCCTCCAGAGCACAGGAAGGTAAAAGAAATGCTAGGTAAAACAAATAGCTATATGTCACTCTGTTGAGCACTCCAGTACTTTAGAGTACTTTAGTACTTTAGCTACAAGTAACTCACAGAAAGTCTTTCATATCAATTATGATCCAGACATGGATAATAATTTCACTGAAAGAAAATGAAATATGATTCAGAATATGATGATAAGAATTAAGCAACTTAATTCTGCACAAGAATATATGCTTTTATAGAATTACCTCGAGATATTAATATAGAAAACTTTCTGTTAGCCTCCCACTGTTACATTACACCATTAAAATTAAATTTAAAAAATAAATCTAGTTTCCTTTTCAAATTTTGCATGATTTTTCCAGGTTTTGTATACCATTATTCTTGAAATAATTTATTAGTTTTACATTTTTTTATTGTGAGTGTTCTTACTTTGTGTTTCACTTGACTTTTCACACAAGAGCTGAAAATTGAAATAAAAGGAAAATCCATAGGGTCAGTGCAAATGTTTATCTAATCCTTGCAGTGGCTGAGAGTGCATGCAGAAGAGTACCAGGGTATTACAAGAACCAGGGTATTTATATGATCCTTTCTCTTTCAGATTCTGGAAGATCAGTAAAACTGGAGGTTTAAAAGAAAAATTTTACGTTTAACAGCTAGGAGTGGAACTATTTTCCAAGAGTTATCTTCCCCTATTGTCTTTTAATACATGAAAAAATTTGTGTTTATTTTTTTCTTACAGTGCTTTACCCTCCAGCCTTAAGAGAGTGAATCAAGATGATTTTACTTTTCCCTAAAAGAACAGCCCCAGAAGCTGTGAATCCATCAAACGATGTCAAAGCACCTAGAAAAAACTGATATGTAAAAAGCTGTTTCTATGGTCTGAAATGGGTTCTTGTCAGGGCTTCAAAAGAGGGATATAAATTTCTTCTGACCACAGACGGCCTGCTTCTGGGTCAGAGAAGAGCAAGTGCTCTCAAGGAATATGAGATTCATGATTTTGCTCTCAGTGGAGTGTAAACTGCTAAAGGCTGCATGCCTGCAGACTGCATTCAGAAAGAACTCTGGCTCCTTTGTATTCACCGAGGGATATCAGACTCCTAGATACCCTCTGGGGAAAATATATGTATATGCTGGGAAAATAAAGGTCTTGTCTCTGCCGCAGGAAAGTATTACACTGATGCTTTTAGAAACTCTGGAAAGATATTTGTGACCTGCTATGCTGTCTTGTACACCATAAATTCTTCAGGATTTTTTTTACAAGATGTTATTTTTGCTTTAGCTGGATTTAGAAAGAAAAACTACCTTTTAGGCTAGTATTTCACACCTCTACTGTCTGCAAAGTATGCAAAAAAAAAAAAAGATTATTTACTGGTTGAGTCAAAGAATTCTAATTTCTCTTCCCATTTTCTATCTTTATGCCTTAATCTAAGCTCTTTAGGAAACAGCCATATTATCTATTCTCACAGAGGCTCTAGGCAGGGATTTATTAGCAACATGCTTCTGAATTCTTCAGATTAATATATGACTGAAATGCAAAGTGCCCTTACTGATAATAGAAATTGCAACTTATATTGCCAGAATAAAGCTTTTTTCATTGACTTGAGATGGAATCAAATTCTTCTACATTTGTATACAGAGTGTGTATTAGACTTAGGTAGTAAGAACTGCCAGAGTTTCATTAATTTTGTTTCCAACCAAAAAACCATGCATTCTAAAAATATACTAAAAATATTACTTGGGCAGCCTCTAACAGTGCCTGGCTTTGAATTAGTCACCAAGTACTGAGAGATAATTATAGCACTTAGAGTGAGTGTGAGAAATTGTGGTTCTCATTGCTGAAGCAGAGATAATTGCTGTGAACAGACTCTCCACCCGTGCCATTCTATAAACACTCAGTTTGGGAGAGTGGTGAAGAGATTGCTTAGATTATATCTGCAAAAGCATGTCCAGGAGTTCATAGTCTGGAGCATTAAGAGGAAATTTGTTTCAGTGAAATCAGTGGTAATTTTTTTCTTCCATAGCTATGTCTTACTCTATCAAACTATCAGAGGCTCAAATGTGCTTATTAGTCCATCTCCCCAGTGTTAGTAGCATCCATCTGACAACAATACCTGCTTTCTGCAGAAGTATCCCCAAAGGCTCACAACCTCCTCATGAACCTCTCCACTCTTTCCATTTCAGTTCCAGACATCCTTACAAGCGCCAAAAAAGCCACACAGAAGCTGAATGAAAAACAGTCCTCTCCTTTCTGAAGCAAACCTTGTGTTTCTGGTATCTAACAACTGACTGGCATGCACAGGCTTTTTTTTTCATCAGGATATGAATGCCTCCGTCATATGCCTATATGGGAATATTTGGCATATAAAAAGTTTTTAGGCAGTCCCCACAGATGCCTCGATCACCACCATACTTTCTCCCCAACTTTCACCAAAACTGGAACTGTACACAGTAGCAATCTGCTCTATGCAGACTGCAGATAAAAAATGTATCCAAGGACTCTAATGTTTGATGAAGATGTTGCCTAGGCTGGTGCCAGAACATGTTCTAGAGAATCTGCTGTTGTTTCTCTGTCTCCTTGTCAATCCCACAAGCCTTTTCATGTTTTTCTCAAAATCCCTCTTCTCTCTTTCCCACTTTCAGACTGGCCAAGACACAACTCCGAATTTGGCAGCAAATCCCCAAGGAAAGAATTCACCCATATTTTTCTCCAAAAGCAGCACAGTGTGTGGGGATATTCTGAAAGAATATGGAGAGGGATTTCATATGGATGGAAGTATGAAAAAATGCCTAACAACTGAAACATTCCCAAGTAGTAAGTCATACACGTGATGACTCAGTTGGCCTAAGAAACTGAAGCACTCAAAGCACCTCTGTTTCAAGTGCAGACACTTGGACACTGATGTCAGATGTCCATGCTAGTTTCCACGATGGCAAGAGAGCAAGGAGCTTGTGAAGAGCTAAGTACTCATTCTCACTAGAACAAATATAACAAATTAGCAGATTTTCTTACACCAAGAATAGAAAATGAAGGCACTTCTTTTCTTCTTTCCCTATGCTTACATTTCTCAGCCTTTCCTACTTACCTCATGGAATATCTAGCATAACCATGCTCTCTCCTTCAGAAACCTGACCCTCCAGTGTGGAGTTCAGCTGCTTGAAAGACCAGCATCTAAACTTCTTTCCGGAAAAAAAAAACAACTCCCATAGTCCCCTATCATCATCTAAAGCCCCACAAGAAACATTTTCAAAGTATGACCATGTACTGAAATTACTTCTGTGTCAGACACAATAGCCTATGAAGATGTTTTAAAAATACACTTCTGGTTCAAAGTGCTCTTCATTATCTGTTTTTTGATTTCAGTATCATGTAAAAGATTCTATTGTTAGACTTGTTTCCCACCAAAAACTGAGTCTGAGTTCCTGTCCCATTCTCCACTTGATCAGGAAAGTGTGCACTCCTTATTATAGACACAGTGTGTTTTTAACGTAGTTGCATCTTATTTGCAGACTTCTACATTTCTGAAAAAAAGCAAAACACAGGCTTAATACTCTTATATGCACATTAAACAAACCACATTTTAAATATTTGAGAAAGAGTTTTCATATATAACGTAATGTCAGGAAGTGGTTTTTTCAGTCCAGTCAGCAAAATTAAGTTCTAAAGGAATTAATTATCCCTCATATGAGAAGCAAATGTGGGCAATGTGGCATCTTAAGAAGCAGAAGCATAATTTTAAATATGATTTGGACAAGCTCTTTAAATTAAAAATCACATTACATAATAATATTATTGTATATATACAATTTTTATTCCTAGACAATTTGTTGTAACACAAAATCTCAATTCCCAGCTGCTAAAAACATGACTTCTTTGTTTGCATTTTAAATTGTTTCTGCTCAAAATGATATTGCTAAAAATATCTTTTTAGGAGTCGTTTTCACTGTTTTTCAATACTATGTGTTTCTCCTGTGGGGTTTTCACCTAAAAATAACTACCTACCTTGAAATCTTCCCACTCTTCACTCTGTCTATTTTAAATATTTTGTGTACATTACAAAGTGACACTATATTTTTAAGGAAATACACCTATGGTCCTTTGTTGCTATATCCTGTCTGCAAAGTTCTGTAAATAAAAATTACATAAACCTCAATAAGGTGGTTTTGGGTTTTTTTTCTTATTTCTTCTAGTGATTATCCAAAAGCACTAGCATCATTATCTGTACCATTTATGTAAAGGACTTCAATAATTTTAACTTAAGGGAACATGCTTGTTCTAATACTTAATAGCTAGTAGGTCAATTCAAGTTGATCAGTTGTGTTTTTTGAAAAATCTAATTACAGTCTCCAAGCTGTAGGACATCTTGGATTTTTTAACCAATCCCTATGTATTGAAAATCTCTTTACTCATCATGAAATCTGAATAAATATTAAATAAAACTCTTATTTTATTATAGAATCATAGAAAAATTTACTGACTCACCTTAACTAACATCTTGAAAATAAAAAGCCAAATAAATATTGACTTATTTTAATGTTGCTTTGCTTTGGACTGTCAGGATGACTGGCTCTTCAAAAGAACTCCTTCATGAGAGCTTGGGAGATCTATCAAAAACACCAGAACATCTGGGTTAGACCAGTTACAGTCTGAGTAAATTGTTAGGTTTTGAGTGATTCCTCTTCTTCTGGGTGCCGACTGGTGAAGAACTGAGAATTAAAAAGAACAGACACGACAGGCAGCATCATGTATGTAACCCAGATACAACTGGGCTGAGAAAGCACAAAGATGATCCCTTCTATATCCATCACTCACAAAGATGATGGGCAAGAGCTTTTGAACTGGTGAGTGCCACCTCCTGAATTACTTTGTCAGATGATAGTCAACAGTAGGCTTTTTGATTGCCAGAAATGTCAGCTCTCTACCTCATCAGCTTATGAGGAACTCAGGGAACTCAGCACAGATTTACGTGCATAGGCACTGACTCTTTCATCTGGAAGCTGTCTCTTCACTGATGGCCACACTACAGTGTTCAGTCAGTACTGTCCCCAGGCTCCAGACACTACTTGGTGTTGGTGTCTGGATGTTTATGAGACAGACATCTGGCAGCCAGATGCATCAGCTGCACTGCCAGCTCTGTGTCCCTGCCTACCACTGCAGTTTTTGGAGAGCTGGGAGCTGTTCTGTGGCTGCACAGCTCCATTCCCAAAGCCCAGCTGCTCTCAGGTTGCAGACCAGAAAGGCTTCTAAAGAGTACACTGAAAATTACTGGGCAGAAAGGTAATGGTGTCCTGATAGTGATGTGTTTCTTTATCAAGGGCTATTTTTGCAGGGCTGAGCTAAGAAACAGGAGAGCCTAGGAACCTGCTGCCAAAAGCCTCCTCAATGTGCCATGCAGATAAGCAGAGGAAAACCACCAGGCAATCTGGGATGGCTTCCACATGCCCACAGAGCATGCAGATGTAAATGCCATAGTATGAGCTTTTCTGCACTCATACCTACTCCTATTCAAATCTGCACTACTTAGCGATCCGAGGGCATAGGGATCCCTTTTAAATGAACATGAATGCATGGCCCTAGGTGCTAACAGAATCCTTTCTTTCCTAAAAGTTTTTCCCTAGTTTAATTTAGGGTTTTTTTGTTATGTTAAACACTCCTAAAGTTCCCTGACTCAGAGTTCTCAGTATTAACACCTGGGAACAAAATCACAGATCAGTATTTTGAAGCCAAATGTGTTCTGAAAACTATAAAGAAATCCATTAAGTTTTCAATTTATTTGGTTCAAACTGCCTTAAACTCTTATAGGACACAGTGTAGTTATCTGTAATTCTGTGTGTTACTGCAGTGTACTCTGTTATCTTGGGGAGGAGGTTTTACCATTTTAAGTACTTGTATCTGCACTGTTGCACAGAAGAATATTAAACACCTCCAAATAAAAGACTGCAGCTGAAAAGAAAAAATGTCTTTTGTGTTTGGTTTACTGACTGTAAGCAGTAGAAGAGTATTAGGGGTTTTAAAATCCTATATGTATATGAAAAACAACAGCTGAATAAAATGTTTTTCCAGTCGTAGAAAGATTTTTTTACTGGTATACAAAGTATTTGCTTTTATGAAAGGAAAATGGATAAAAAAAAGTTTGAGAAGATTGCAAGATGAAACAAGAAGCAACTCCATTGAAATTAGGCAGCTTCAAGAACAGAGCAAAGTCAAAGTGCACATTTCAGAGTAGGGCCAGCACATCCTGATTATCAACACTGATATGCAATGGAAAAACACAAGTTAGCTGCAGCAACATTCTCATTCACATAACACTAACTTTAAAAACCAGCATTTGGATGTTAACAAGAGTGTATCATTTCATGGTTTTGTCTTCCTCAACTGCCCTTTTTATTTTAGGAATTTTTGGCCTGACTACTTTCTTCACTTCCCTTTAAAAGGAATCAAGCCTCAGGAGGCAGAAGCTGCACAACATGGATATTTAATTTCTTTTTCTTTCACCTTAAAAAAAATTACCTTTAGATACAAAAGCAAACAAATACAACAAATATCCAACACTTTTTCACTTTTTTCACTTAGACAGGATGGTGGCAATGAAAGCTGATTTTAGAGCTGCTTATTTAGACACTAAAGTGCCCATAAAGAGAGAATTTATCCTGTTTGCCAGAGATATGCAGGTTAAAAATAGCATGGCAGTGAAACAGAACACATGATGACACTGTGCCAGAGGACAATAAAATGGCTTAGCAATGGAAAAGAAATGAATTCTATGTACAGTAAATTTTTATCAAGTGCTCTTATTTTCTACACAGATTTTCTTTTTCTTTAGAAGTGTTAACTACAAATTAGAGATATGTTACTAGATCTTGGTGTTTGGGGAGGTGGGAGGGATTGTTTTGTAGGAAATAAAGTCTAGATTTTATCCATTAACTGTATTCATCATTATTTCTGTTAATCAGCAACAGAATTTGTTAACAGATTATCAAACAAAAGGCAATTCTAATATTTTGTATCTCATTAATTTAAATACCTCATAGGAAACATTTCTGATAACAGCAGTCAATGTGCTTTGAGAACTGAATTTATTCAAGAGGTTGGTTCGTTTCCATATGAAGTTACTCTTTCTTTTATAGACAGAGAATGTTTTACTATTTTTTTTCTTCTCTTAGTTTGCAGAAAGTAAAAGTTAGGGAAGAGAAACAATTTAGAATCCATTTTTAAAAAAAATTAGGTCATTATTAGAAATGTTAAAGATAAAGCCTAATCAAGACAAAGTTTAAAGTGCAAAGAGGTTCTTCCTAACTTATGCTAACCAATGTTTATAATGAACATCAATAATGACATGAAAGGAAGTTAGTCTGACTATTGTTACTATTATACAGAGAATGAAAGCTTTTCAGAATAAACCACACTTTAAAACTATCTGAGTATCCAGAAGAGCAAATTTCAAGTACTTGGAGAGTTTATAATCCTTCTTGGGAAGTTAACATTACTGGCCATACATAGGTGTGCAATGAAACTAATTTTCTAGTATTAAGGAAAAGTATTATTTTTTAAATCCTCAAGACTATAAATTTTTAAAGTACCTATCCATTACATGTGGTCAAATCCTTCAAATGCAGTTTTATCAATACAATAACTTCTCCCTCCCCAAAGTGATTATGTCTCTGTATATGGACTACAGCTATTGAATCAGCATTTTTAGTATTTAAAGAAACCTGATGGTGTTATCAATTGTATTATTTGGTAAGTGATTTAGGGTAAAAACCATGGTATTGATTAGACTCTATCTTTGAAAGAAATAAACAAACTGAACATCTATGACTTTACCTTTCTGTGCTTGTATATGTGTGTGTCTCCACACATGCACATAGCTGCTTCTTTTGACAAACACGGTTTTATTTTTCCCCTGAGGAAATGGTGCCATTAATCAGCTAGTTATGAGTGCAAAACTATCCACTGGGCAGTTAATTCATTGTCAGAGTACACAAAGCTGTTTCACCTAACTGTATTTTTCAAATGGTTAAAGAGGTTGAATACTGCTCTATGTATGGGCTGGAAATTTATTATCTTAAATACAAAATGAAACTCAAAAGTTATTAAGTATGCATGCTTGCTGTTTTCCTTCTTTCTATGTAGTGAAACTGTTTTGAACTTGGAGATGTTCACAGTGCTGAAGCTGACTGAACTCCAAGGCTCTTCACTCTGCAGCATGGATTGTGAACCCTGTTGCTCCTCCCAGTGTTGGTGGGACTCAGACAGTACATACACGCTTTGCACGGCTTAGGCCTTACTGCAAATGGCTGTTTCACCTCTGTTGCAGAAAGTCTCAGGGCACTTGTATTAAATCTTTGAGATCTGTGATTATTTCAGAAAGGTGACAATCTTAAAGAGTATCCCCACAGAAACAATGGCATATGCAGGATACAGATATACATTTAAACATCAAAAAAAAGTTTATTAAATAACTTATTTATTTGTTTCTTAAGACCTCTGATTTGACTCTTTCTGCCTCTGAAGACAAGATATAATTTACTGTCAATAATTGGGCAATGTATCTTACAGCTTTCAGATTGTAAGTGGATTTTTACATAATAATCCTTACTATTCTAAAAAACCCTGACATTCTCTTACTGTCATAAATCCCTATCCAAGCCACCTGTCCATACAAATTATGTCTAATGTAATTTCAGTATAACCTCTGGCATTGGCAAACAGTGAACATCTTTTATTGTTAAATGCCTTAACAGAGCCTGTGGCTGATTCTACCACGAGCAGACTCAAATCTTGCCCTGAATTTAACACTACTTCACATATTAAGTCTATGATACAGAGAACTTGGAAACTATTTTCAAACTGATATGTCCTCACAAAAGGCAGACAGATGGTCAGTTGTAGATAAACAAAGATAAAACCCCACAGGAAATCTATTTTAATGTTATAAACCTGTATTAGAAAAAAATTGTCAACACAATTCAAGGAGCAGTGGTTCACAATTATTTCTGCAACAAGTTTTTGTATCTGCCTTCTCGTCTTTTTCAGACTGGTTGCAGTAAACAAACTCATTAGAACAACAAATCTGAGTTCCAGAGAATAAGGCCTGGCAAGATCTTGAAGCTTCTCAAAGATTTATGTTCTTCCACTGACTTACGCTGAATCAACTGCTCTGCAGATATGGATTTGCTGATTTTTTATGCTTTAATTTGATTATTCTCGTAAAAAAATAAAATATAAGCCGCAATCTTGGTGAGTGAAAGTTTTTATAGTTCAGTGTGTAATTCAAAACCATGCCTTATCATTGTGTTCTGCTTATGATGAGTTTTTATAAGCAGAGGTTTCACTTTCTTTTTTACAATTAAGTGAGTACAGGCAATTTTTCTTACTCCTTACTCCTACTTTGTAGATTCAGCAATACACAGTTTGAAAAGTTCCTTGAAGAATTTTATGTGAGAGGTCACAAAAAATATAAGAAACTTTCTCAGTCTCACCAGACATCTGACCACCAGGATGACAGAGGACAGCTTTGCAGAATTTACCACAGTCCAGGTTCATAATTTTTCTTACTCCCCAGTACTCCCTCAGGATAAAACCTTCTCAATTTTTTGAATGTCTGTGCTGGCCTCAGATAGATCCTACTCCCAGTTCTTCAGGTGGACACCTGAATCTAACTCAGTCATGGAATGACAGGAAAATTTTGTTAGGTTGAGACCTTTAGAGGTAATTTTGCCCAAACTCAAAGCAGGGCTCACTTAAAAGAGAGATTTGCCCATTCTAGTGATGGCTACTCCACTGCTCCCCTGAACAACCTCTCCCTTGGTTAATACATAATGGTTTACACATTAAACAAAACTAAGGTCCATAACCACTGAAATAACAAAAAATAAACTTAATGGTTTTCAGGAAGAACAAAACTTTCACAAAGCAATAAGATTTTCCTCTTTTTTTTTTTATTCACAGCTGCAAGTTGAATAGAAAAATAAAGTTGTTTCTCTCATTTGTATTATCTAGTCTGGAACGTGATTTAGGAAAGAATACTATGGAGCCAAAAAAACATTATACAAGTGCATTGTACAGGCATCACTGTAAATTATGCAGTGCTATTTGCTTTTTCTCCCCTTTACCATGAAGGGCGTTTTTTCAAATAATTGCTGTAAACTTTCTAAGTACTCTTGACTCCAAAGCAAATAGTAAAATGTAAAAATTAAATTAACTGCCATGAAAGCGTATTTCTAACCTTTCTAAAGTCCTTGGATGTCATACTCAGACCCACATTTAACACCACTGTTCACATGGCTATGATACTAACCATTAAGTGATGATAAACAGTAAGGCCTGCTGTGCAAATGATACATAATTTTATGTTGCATTCCCCATACCATATTACAAATCACACTAGAATTTCTGTGGTCAGGTCATACACTGTGCTAGGCCAGGCAGCATGTGATGTCACTCCCCTGATAACCATAAACACTATGCACAGATTTTATCTACTGGTCAAAAGAAACCTGTAATTAATGACTAAGCCAACCAGATCTAATAAAATGACAGAGTCTTTCCAGTCCTAAAAGCATGGACTAATCAAAGCCCTTAAAAGCTCCCACTGCTGCCTAACACATTGTATATCTTTTCAGAAAAGTGCATCTTCTAAAAAAAATTTAGGAAAACATCACAAACATTTCCAAGATACCTGAGGCTCACTTGTGCCACTTCACCCTCCTCTGCCTTGCTGTGCCTGCAAGTTTTCTGAGATATCACTGGTCAATTAAGGCAATTATTCATCTCATTTTCACATAGTTATTTTTAAACTGGTCTACGCATGTTCCGACAACAAGATCCAGTACCTTCATTGCAGGAACTAGGACAATTTTAATGTATCCCAGTAATTAGGGATTTGGATTTTCCACATATAGATACACGCATATGTATCTATGTCTCTGTATATCTTGATGTTATCTTAATTACATTTGAATTAAAGGCTATTTATTTTGGACTGCTCATACTCAATTTAACATTTTAATTTTCAATTGGCAGGCTTAGAGAAGATCTGAGTTTGCAGTTAGAGATCTTGCTTTTAGTGTAAACATGAAATGAATAACCATCAGAAGATATCAGTGAAGAAAGAGTGAACAGAAAAATGGTGAAATATTACTTTTTTCTTGTCTCACTTTGTCTGTCTTAAAGAAAGATAAAACCATATTTTAAATTGTGGTTCAACGCAGATAAGCACCACGCCCCACGAAATCTGTTATTTTGTATAAGGGGAAATACAATTATATTGAGGAAAACTAGACAAGGCAAAACAGGTCCACACATAAACAGTTACAACATAAAGAAAAATTTATTGGTAGTAGAATTAAAGGTAAAAAGAAGAAATTAAAGTAGAAGCACACTCCCCTCTCTTGCAGCATTACCCCTTCCGATTTACCTAACTAGGGCAAAGGAAAAAAAAAACATGAGTCTGGTCAGTGTTGCAGTTCTTAAAAGTCTCTCCAACATTTGAGGAAAAAAGAGTTTTCTTCTGCTCACCGTGGTTTCCAAACTGTTACCTGCAACAGTCCGCCAGGAAAAACCTGTTGCAGTGAAAACATCTCTCCCATAGAAAACCTCATGGCCTATCCATACCGCAGTCTTGGGCCCATAGACACAGGGTTTCAGCCTTTTTTAAAGATGAGTTATTCTGGCCTGGAAACAAAGGCTCTCTTCTTCACCGAATCTCTAAAAGCCTTTCGCTGCTTCTATATAGCCTGGCATAGGCACTTCTCACATCACCATAGGCTGCATATGAATTTCGCATCTCCCCATGTACTTCAAATGGGATTAAAGAGACAAAACAGCCTGTAATATTACAGTCTTTACACAGCCTGCAGAAATCATTTTTAAGCCACGCGCGAAAAAATGCACCTCCGCCTCTTTTTCCCCGCTGCCATCTTGACTCCGTCCCAGGTGACTCACTCTCTTTCTTTCTGACCTAGGGGGCCGCCATGTTAAGAAATTGATCTTGTTCAGGTTTTATATTGGAGAAAGCCTCACTCCTTTTATGCTGCTGGCTGCATGGTGTATTCTTCAGCCAGCACAAACTGTGCTGGCTGCAGAGAAGCTCCGTTGATCCCCCCGACGGCTTTGTGTGAGGCCATGCTGGCTGTGTGGAGGGGAAGGGAGGCTTGCCGGTGCTGCGTCGGGTGGTCTCACCCGCGCAGCAACTCAGAGCTGCTTCTTAGCTGCCTGTTGGTTAAGGCTGACCCTGGATGCCCCACTGGAGCCAGGACGGCTTTTTTTTCCCGCCAGCTTTCTGCCCTCGCCGAGGAAGGGGGCCCGGCCCGGACCAGCCCGGGCTGGCCCCGGCCAGTCAGCCCCTCCAACCCACGGACCCCCAATGCCCATTTAACCGACCTTCCACGCAGTTTTAAATATGCAAATCGCGAGAAGCATCATTGGTCCAAAAGCCCATCAATCAGCTCAGCTCTAACCCACTACTTGAACGTAGAACAGCATCCTCCACATACTGCTCTTTTATTGACATATTGGAGTACTGAAACTTCCTGCTCTTGTTTTATGGTGCCATAAGAAGCCCACAATGAACCTGCTTTGCTTTACATGTCCCATAGATCCTGCTGTGGAATATCCCATATCCTGATGTGGTTTTTTGCTCAGCCTGTCCTGCTTCCTATGCTCAATCCTTTTGGCTCTTCTTTCAGCTGCATAGAAGGAATACTTTCAGGAAGGTATTTGAGGGGGGAGATGTTTTTATTATGCGGGAAAGGAACAGTCTTGAAGATAAGAGAGAAGGAATGCCTCCTTTGCTACCTGCCAATACATTCTGCTGCTGAAAGAAATGCAGAATTCCTGAATGCTCCCTCCATGAGGAAGAAAGGGCTAAAAGCAATTTGTCAAATGACCTTACTACCACCAAAAAATCTGTATCTACTAATATAAACATCAATTTTGCAGTGCATAGATACATAATGCTTTTTTTGTAAACAGCAGCAAATCGTATTAATTCTATGGATCAGGTTGTACTTAATTTGTTTGTACTGAGATAATAGACTATGAATTGGGGTAGGAGAGACAGAAACACATTCTGTTCTACTATGAAGACGGTAAGGTCTGTGAAGAACTCTGGCATACTGCAGTAGACATTAACCTTTCAAACTTATTCATCTAACTGCACTCCCTAGGCACTGAAATTTACAAGGTTGACTGACACTTCTTCTTTTGTGTTGTTTACGGCTACTTCCATGTGTAAACCCACCTGCTTTCCTAGACCTGTTTGGCCTGAAGGCTGAAATCTGCTGGACAGTTTTTGTGTGCTAAATCTGTCTAACTAACAAATTTATCCAGCCATAGGAGGAGAACAATGGCTGAGCACAAGCATGCCACTCAGCCTGACAAGCCCAAGGACATTGAAGAAGACATTTTACAAGAACAGTACATGTCACTGGAAATGACAGGCTATATGCTCAAATATAAACTCATGACCATCAATACAAAGTAGCATTTCTAGCAGCAACAATCCAGTAACCCAAATTAAATACTACCAGTTCAAAAGACAATGGAAGCAAAAAGGAGACACATTTGAAGTTTGAGTAGCTGCAAAAATGAAAGCTGGACTTCAATTTCTACTCTTATCTAAAACACATTGCCTGCAAGAACCTACTAGAGGAAAAGAAACCCCAAAAAACAAAACAAGAGGAAAAAACCAAAAACAAAACCAAAAAAACCCCAACCAAACAAAACAATTCCCAAAACCCAAAGCTCGCCAAATACACTAAAAAGAGAAGGGAAAAGGGGTGAAAGAAGGGCTGAAAAGTGTCACTATTAGTGTTCGTGAATGCACATTCAGCTTTTCTCTTCTTGGTTTCTGTAACCAGGCAATTAAATAACCATCGTAACTTCAGCGTTACTAGCCTGTATGGCTGCAGAAAAATTAGTAAATAACATTTTAAATGACTTGGTATTTAGGTAGTAGATAAAAATGGATCACACATTTGGATGTTCCCACGTTTATCTTTCTAAAAAAGGTCCCGATGAACTCTTTGAAGGTCTCAATGGTCAGATTCACCAACAAAAGAAGAAAGTAACCTTGTTTCCAACTTTGCCTTTCCTAACTGTGGCCTGTTCTCCCTGTTTTTCGTTTATGGCTGTGTATCTGGCCTGAAGGCCACAGATGCTGGAGACACTGAACTCTTAATGGCAGTCATACTGACAGAAAAAAAAGGGATCTATCTTTCGAAAAAATTGGTTTTAATATACAGGGACAGCTGAAGGCCACTGGGGGCTGAACTTTTTATATATAAGATGGGAAGGCATTTGCAGGAGGCTGTTGCCTACAACAAAAGTAGACTGGCCTATTTCCAGGACATCCATGCAAAATTTAACGAAATGAATGTGAGTCATTGAATGGATTTCACAGCATTTCTAAGAGAGATCTAAAGAAACAGCAATAAAACTGAGTGTAATGGTCTGAAAAACTGAGGCTGTAGTGAACAATGCCACTATGTAACAGCAACAACCATTAAATTAAATGACAGGATCAAAATACACACCTCCTGAGCAAACAATCAACTTAAATTTGTATTAACTAAGTTGTACCAACTACAGTTCACGTTGACAATCATACAAAAACTCAGTGTTATAAATCAAACATTGTAAAATAAAGTACAAAAATATTTTGCTATGTTATGTTTATTTTCTAGCTAACCGACTTATTGTTTCCAAGCATTACATTCCCAGCATTGCCACAGTGCACACACAGCAATGTGGCCCAGGATCTGGACATCTCACTGACACCCAATGTAGAAAGTACAATAGCAGGATTTGTTTCCAGCCTTATCCTCCAAGTAGAGTAACAGCCCTCTGTTATTTGTTGTGAAGCCTGAAGCTTTAGCAGGAGACAATGCCTTTCAGGAACCTCGCTGGGGGCCCGAGCAGCCATCGCACACCTGACCGATCCCAGGCTCTCCGTGCTTTGGCTCTGCGTTACCCGCGGGCCGCTGGGAGAGCCAAACCCGACTCCCGCCCCGCGGGCTTTCCGTGACAAGGTGTGAACGTGTTTCCGTCCCCAGCGCGTTTAGTGCTGCAAAAGTCGTCAGAGAGCTAAAAAGGCGCTTTATACGTTAATTTTGGATCTTTGCCTGTCTAAACTCTTAATCCAGGCGCCGGGAGCCTCCGCCCGCCTCAGCGGCTCCG